>CAKNWW010305556.1:1003-18172 GCA_932074435.1 Andricus kollari | reverse complement strand
AATTGGGATTCCCATTTGAAATTACAAAGTTGCCCCCCTCCCTGCCTCCTGAGGGGGTGGGGCGGGGTAAATTTGTTCAAAGTCGCTTTTCCCCCTCGAAAATAAAAAGTTTTTATTCAGGATATTTTTTCACAGGATGCGTATTTCTTGAGATATTTCGATGTCTCAAGTTAAAAAAAACACCCTGTATTTTTAATTGTCCTAAGTTGGTATACATATCATATATAACAATTGAAATAGCATAAAATTAAATAATTCATTTACAAACTAAAAACAAAATAATTTTTATTTAGTCAAATGAGTCAAATATAGCATGATACAACAAAGAAGAAATTTATAGGTTAAGTTCAATCCTTCAATTAGTCGACTTTTGTCTTATAAACATAACTTATAAACTATGCATTAACAAGATTCAAAGTCAATGAATAATACAATGTTATATAATCACAAAATCTAAATTTACTTACGTCTTTATATCCTAAAAATTGAGCAACAAAGAACTGACTCAAAAGTCTATAACACAAAAGACAAAAGACTTCTAAAATCACGACAAAAATGCATCACAGCTCTTTATTTGACAAACACTTTGTGCAAAGTATTAAATTAATAACACGAAGAATGTTCCTCTACTATCTACAATTAACTTTTATTATTTATGTATCATGATTTCCAACAACTTTTTGCATTCCGTGAGTGAGCTGTCACTTTGTGTCTGCCTCTGCTTTGTAACTGCAAAATACATTTATTATTATTTTCCTGTTTTACCGATAACGGACGCTTTGCTCATCGGCCGGTAACAAAACTGTAAATGTTTTCGAATTCGACGAGAGATCTCGATAGTTGGTCTAAAAATGGCAGTTGGGTTTTACCGCGAGAAATTCGGAAGTTCAGCAAAAAATATTCTTCTATGTTTGATCGTGGAAGTGTTTTTTGTATTGATTTGCGGGTGTTTTTAGCCTGAAAAGTCGATATTTTATATGTAAATCGTGTGAGTGAATGATCTGAGAAGTTTTACTAGGCTTGTAAGGTGAGAATTTTCAACATAACCTCTTTTCTTTGCCGTTTTTTCTGTTGACATGATTGTACTTTTTTATTGCAATTAGTTTTTGAGGATTGAAAAGTTGAATTAAATATGAGCATTTTATTGGTAGAGGAAGATTGAAAGTATTTTTGTATTGCTTCAAGCCATTTTTTAAATCCTTGATTGTGGCTGATTTTGGAGTTTGAAAATGCGCTAGATTTCGGAAGAATTCCGGGAATTTTGTTCAGATATAATGTATCCAATAATATAAAATATTAATATTTTTTAATATTAATATTTAAATAATAATTATTTTATATTTAATTTAGATTTTATATTTTTGTTGCGTTCCAAAATACAGTAAAAAATACCCTTTATATTGAATTTTTGTCACTAAACACTGTTTTTGAACAACGATAAAATGTGTAAATCTATCAATAACACCTGATTTTGTTTTACAGTTAAAATAATTTGAAGTTGCAGATAATAATTAAATTGAAATAGATGTCAGTCAGCTAATTTTTATAAAATTAGATTAAAATTAAAAGTTATTAGTACTAAAAAGTATTGCTATTATTATTTATATTTCTTTTTTTGCGATACATGAGCTGCCGTTCTATGAAAAAGGCAGTACCCAGGTGAATAAATCCACGTGGAATCACACGTGGCAGTTCTACGTGGAATTGCATGTGAAATTCGAGTGTTAAATTGAAACAATCAACATGGACATTCGACGTGGGATTCGATGAAGAGTATCACGTGGAATTCCACGTGGAGTCCCATATGGAACGTTGAACATAATTTTCAATTGCAAATATCTCGTAGGCCTCACAGCCTGGTCCCTATATCCCCTATTGTACCCTATATTCAGTCGATGTCCCTAAAGTACCCTATTTTCAAGATTTGGTCCCTATGGTACCCTATGTGCAGCCCATGACGCAACTTTTAATAATTACACTTTTTATTCAATCAATTAACTCATGGGTTAATCACAACTCAATTCAGGTCTATATATGGAACGATTTTACAGGACCTGTAATGTTTTATGATAGTTTTTAAACTCTCAGTGTATTTTAATACATTTTCCAGGATTTCAAAAAATATCACAATAGAATTTCACGGGATCTTATAACATTTTTAGTGGATTTTAAAGAATTTATTCACGAGAAGTGGGGTATTTTCTAAGATTTCAAAGGATTTTAACTATTTTAGGGAATCTTAAAAAATTCCTAGAAATTTGTAATTGATTTCAATATCTTTAAGTGATTTCAAAGCGATTCAATATTTTAGGATAAAGAATTTTCGAGGCTTCCAGGAAATATCGCCAGATCTCATAAAATGTCATGGGATTTAATAATATTTTAGTGGATTTTAAAGAATTTGTTCAAGAAAAGTAAGGTATTTCGTGGGGTTTCAAAGATTTGAAGAGTTTTTAAATTAGTTTTTGGAGAATTCACCCGGAATTCTTATGAATGTATCCTAAATTTATTAAAATTTTTGGAATTCCTTTGAATTTTTTTAATTCAGTTGATAAAATGATCAAAGGATTTGAATTATTTTAAGGTATATTTTTCTTTAATTTCTTGGCATTTTCAAAAGCTTTAGGAAATTTCAAAAGATAATCAGAAATTTTTTATTTACTTCAATAGTTTGAAGGGATTTCAAAGACTTTGAAATATTTTAGGGTATTTTAAAATATTCCAAGGCATTTATAAAAGATTAAAACAATTTCAAGGGATTTCTAAGGGTTTTAATAATTTAAAGGTATTTCAATATTTTAATGAATTGCAAAGAATTTTTTACAAGAAGTGAGGGATTTCGTAGGGTTGCAAAGATTTGAAGAGGTTTTAAAATGTTTTTTTCAATAATGTGGAATTCGCCCTGAATTCGTATTAATTGATCCTGAATTCTTTTAAATTCTTTTGAATTCTTCGAAATTCACTCAATTCTACTGAATTCAATGGATTAAAAAAAGTCTGCTTAATTCATCTTGAAGTCTTTAAAACTCACCTTAAATTATTAAGCACTTCATCCAAACTCAAAAGGAAAACACATTAACAATATTTTAAAAATATGGAAAATTATTACTGTAAAACAAATTCGTATATATTATATATTCTTTTTAGTTTTTCTAATGTCATTTTAAACCTACTCAATTCAGTTAATTTTTTCACATTTTTAATTGTTTTCAATTCACTTGATTGCTTTTTAAAATCAGCATGATTTTTTATAAATTTCATCGAAATTTTCTCATTTCCCTTAAATTCCTCTAAACTCACTCAAGTTTTACTGAAATCAATGGCATTTTTGTAGATTTTAAAAATTATTTCTAATTCATTTGAATTCTTTTTTGGTTATAAATTAGTAGTATTCACCCAGAATTGTTATTAATTAACCCAGAATTCTGTTAAATTCTCCAAAATTTTTGTAGTTCACTTAAATTCTTCTAAATTTACTCAATAATTCTACTTGATTCAATAGATTTTTTTGATTTTAATAATTTTTTGATTTAATTAATCCTGAAGTCTTTTAACCTCTCCTTAATTCTTAGGCATTTCATTAGATTCTTTTGGATCGACTTGAAGTTTTCTAAGCTCAATTCAAATTTTCTGAATTCAATTAAGTTTTTTCATATTCTTAAATTGTTTTCAATTCATTTCATTTTTTTTAAATCACCTTGAATTTTTATGAATTTCATCGAATTCTCGTTTATCTTAAATTCCTCTAAATTCATTCTAATTTTACGGAAATCAATGGAATCTTTTTTTATTTTAGAAGTTTTTTCCAATTCAGTTGAATTATTTTGAGTTTTACTTGAATTTTGTTGAAGTCTTGTGAATTTATCTTGAAGCTGTTACCTTTTGAGCGCGAAAAAAGTACCCTATGAGCGTGACAAAAAGTACCCTTTGGTCCCTATATTTTATCCCATAGGGACTGTGAGGCCTGATCTCGTAAACCGTACATCCGTAAGACATATGCGAAAATGGATATGCCTTTTTTAAATGTTGAGTACCCCGTATACTATATCATTATGTCTCGTCCCAAAGTTCTAAAAAATGGTTTCACTTGGCATTCTACGTAGATTTTCACGTGAATTATTTCAATTTACCACCCGAATTGCACGTTGTATTCCACGCATAATCTACACTACAAAATCAGCGAACGGAAAAAATTAAAGAAAATGTTTGAACCTGATTTTTCATATTCCGCTTAATTCAATACATATTTGAATAGTTACTCGACTGTTACTAGATAATATCGATGCGATGTACCTATTTATGAAAAAATAATTTAAAAAACGCATTTCTTCGCAGTTCTTCGAGAAAACGGATGCCTTCTCGCGGCCTCTCTTTCCCGAGAAGAAGGCAGCATCCGCAAGAATTTAGTGAATTTAGTATTAATACGCTACATCGCTACATTCAATAAAACCAAACGTAAATTGATAAATCCATATCTCGATATTGTGAGGGATCGATATACGTTTTGAATAAATGGCACTAATGATAAAAAATAAATCGACGGAAACGTTTAAATATGGTTTTCCATATTCCATTGGATTAATAAGATATTTAAATAGTTTTTCGACTGTTATTGAATAATTTCGGTGCGACCAACTCATTTATGAAAAAATATTAAAGAAAAGTTGTTAATTAATATGTAAAAGTGTAGGTGCTACTGAAATTCCAAGAGACTCGGGAATTTCTTGCGTAGAAGTCAGCCGTGAATTCAAGAGCTAGTTTCCAAGATTGTGTACTCAATTTTCGAGACTTGTAGTTACCGTCTTTTAAGCTGATGATGCAATAATTAATTTAAACAATAAGAACAATTTAAACAAATGATTTCGATAGATCTCTCTTTAATGATTTCAGTGATAAAAAAACGAATTTTTCGATATTTTGTAGTTACTGCCTTTTTGTGTAGAACGGCAGTATGAAAAAGTACAAATGCATAAAGACAATTAGTAAGATTCTCTCTCGGACAGCAACAAGTTAGAACAATGTGTACCTAAATTGAAGAGTCTGCCACACATTACAAAGAACAAAGTCGCATGACAATTTAGCCTTGTATTGTCTTTTTCATATTCACATTTTTCAGAAAAAAGTTTACTCATTCAAATGTACTTGCTAGTAAATTTTCCTAACTTATTTATTCACTGAAGACTCTATTGTCTTGCAGTATGTCATCTTGGATTTTTATTATGAGTAAATAATTATCCCTAGTAATACTTTTAATTTTCCTGATCAATAAAACAAATAAAATCTTTATATAACTACTCATACTATAATGTTCATAAAATTTTGATTTCCTTGAATCAGGTCACGGTGATATGAAAATTACGTAACAATAAGTCGGGTGCTTACACTTATTCTAACTAAATAGAGGCACAGAGGGTTGATCTTATGCAAGCTGTACCACCTTCAATTACGCAACTATTATGCAATCATAGAAGGGTAAAAAATTTTAATTGAATGAATACCACAAACTTATTTTTACACGGAAAAAAGTAGGTATGTTAAGCTGGCACAACATTATTGAGGTATAGAGACGTAACCTATTTCAAAATTTAGGGCTAATTTGGGCCCCTATTCCCAAATTTTGGGCTCTATTATGTTTGGTAAAAAATTGTGTTTGCGCTAGCTCAACGTTAAGCTGGTCGAACATTGCTGTAAAACGTACTAAAAATGATTTTACAGAAAATTCACCTCATACAATAATTTAGGGCTCATTTAGGGCTCTGGGAATATAATAATCAAAAATTTCAAAAATTGTTTAAACAATCCTACTAAAAATGAATTAACAAATTTATTTTCTTACCCTACGTTAAGGCTCATTTAGGGCTCCCCGAATATGATATTTGAACATTAAAAAAAATGGTTTAAACAGTAATTCTTTAAAAAAATGCACCAAAATTTTTCTTTTTTTTCCGTTTCCCTTGCATAATTTCAGGCTGATTTAAGGCTGATACGTGAAGAAAATCGTAAAACCCATTCTTTTCACTTGCATAATTTAGGGCTCATTGAGGACCAATTTGAGCCCATAGACCCAAATTTAGGGCTGCATTATTTTTTTAAAAGAAATGGTGTTTGCGCTAGCTTAACGTTAAGTTGGCTGGACAGTGGAGTAAAACGAACTAAAAATGATTTTTCACAAAATTTACCTTATACGTGAATTTAGGGGTTCATTTAGGGCTCTGTATAGGAATATATCATTACAGGAAATCATAGGAAAATATCATTTTTCTGTGAAATTCATGCTAAAGCCCGTATTTTTTTCAAAAGCAATTTTTTTATTTGTTATTGAATATTTTACAAGTATTTATAACAATATTTCTATTTTTTAAACAATGATTATTTGTTTAAACAATATTCTTTGCCAGTAAATCATTAAAAGTTACTATTTTTCGGAGTAAATGATATAGGCAATACGTATCAAAAATAATATTTTTGTTTAACATATTTTCTAATTATTTAAACAATTTCTATTTGTATAATTTTTACACGAAATCGTGAAAAGTTTATATTTTCTGGAATGAATGACACATTTAACGAGTGCTAAGAGTAATCTTTTTTTAAGGATATTTGGCAATTATTAAAACAATTCTTTTCCCCTGTTAGTTGTGCGAAGTTATTATTGTCTGGAATTGTGACGCAGTCAGTGAATGTTAAGAGTGATATTTTTTATGAAAGAGAGTTTACAATCAATTGAATAGTTAATATCACTTGCTTCTTTCCATAGTAAAGATAGAGACAAATATACTTTTTTCGTATCTCTCACACTATGTTGCTTATTCTATATTGTCTTATCTCAACGAAATCGATCAGGTAAAATAACTATCTATAACGTAACTATAGAAAACTATTTGAAAACAATATTATTGTTAAAAATGTTAAGTTCTTAGTTCTGAGATAATAATATACTGAGTAATAAGCGATGTAGTGAGAAATTCGAGAAAAGTAGAATTTTCTCCACCTCTCACCCATTGCGGAATGGCTGCGAGACGAAATTTTATTGTTAACATTAATCGCGTATCACTAATCGCAAAAAATAATACCATCTCATAAATTATAGGGGAAGCACACTTTTTCAAACAAACAACAATTCCTGAAAAAATAAAATTACTTGGAAAATTCTTCCCAACTTTTTTCCTTTTCGATGAAGAATAATTTATGCCAAAATTTTTGTAAAAAATAACTACAGTTTTTATGTGTACCCAGCAATTTGTAGGTTTAAAAATGAATAAAAATTGATTGTAAATGTTGCTGGTGAAAAATAATGCAATTCTACTTTAGCGCAGAAATTGTAGGTAGGTTCTGCTCGGAGCCGGTGTCATTTTTGGATGGCAGTTGATTCCAGTGGGACCCTGCGATGGTTAATCAATACTTCGTAAATTTGTATAAACGAAAATTGGTTAAACAAAGTTAATGAACTTTTATTATCATAATCGGAGAGATCTCAGTGATCCCTCCATAATGTGAGAAAAAAGAATGGGTTTTACGGTTTTCTTCACATATTTTTTATAATATTAAGGTGCTACAACAGCATATATAACAAAAAAAAAGGCAGAGGAAAAATCGGACGACTTCCGGTCGAAGGTATTTCAGGAGCCCTGAATGAGCCTGAAATTGTTCAAGGGAAATAAATTTAAAAAATGAATTTGTTGGTAAATTTGTTTGAACAATAATAGTTTAGACAATTTTGTCTAAAGTTCAAATATCATATTTGGGGAGCTATACATGAGCCTTAACATAGGGTAAGAAAAGAAACTTAATTAATTAGTTTTCAGTAGAATTGTTTAAACATTCTTTTTTTAAATTTTGATTGTCATATTCCCGTAGCCCTAAATGAGTCCTAAATTATTGTAGGAGGTGAATTTTCTGTAAAATCATTTTCAGTACGTTTTACAGCAATGTTCGGCCAGCTTAGCGTTAAGCTAGCGCAAACACCATTTAAAAACAAATATGGGAGCCCTAAATTTGGGACTTCGGGCCCAAATTAGTCCTTAATGAACCCCTAAATTATGCAAGTGGAAAGAATAGGTTTTATGAGTTTCTTCATGTGTTTTTTATAATGTTAAGGTGGCACAACACCATATATAAGAAAAAAGGGCAAAGGACAAATCTAACGACATTTGTTCGACGATATTTCAGGAGCCTTAAATGAGTCTGAAATTATATGCAAGGGCAATACAAAAAAAGTTGGTAAATTTGTTGAAACAATAATTGTTCAAACAACTTTTTTAATGTTCAAATATCATATTCGGGGAGCCCTAAATGATCCTTAACGTAGGGTAAGGAAAGAAATATGTTTAATTCATTCTTAGTGTGATTAATTAAACAAAAATGGTTCAAATTTTGTTTTTAATTTTGATTATTATATTCCCAGAGAGCCCTAAATGAGCCCTAAATTATTGTATGAGGTGAATTTTCTGTAAAACTATTTTTAGTACGTATTACAACAATGTTCGGCCAGCTTAACCTCAAAATAATTACATTACTGGCACAAGGGGTTTTTGAAACCCCGCGTGTTGAAACGTGTATTGTGAAGCCTGTACTGAATATTTTTCAACAAAAATTTTATATAGTATTGTTTAACATTATTTTTTAGAAGTTCAACTGGTTTTATAACCATTTTTAAAATTTAAGATAGTTGAACAAAATTTTGAAAAAAAAACCCGGAAAAAATGAGTTTTTTTGTATAAAAATTTATAACTCGCGTAGTTTTCGATGTTATTGGCTAAAACTGTATTTACATATTCTTGAAATACTATGATTTCAGAAAAAAATTACTGCAATATTTTACCTTTCAAAAAAAGTATTTATTTCCAACAATGAACACGTAGTTTTTTGGTAAAAATGAGCACTATACTTTTTCATATATAAACCAATGTTTATTCATAAAAATGCATTTAAAAAATGTTTTAAAAGTAAAAAATACATGAAAGTGATTAATATACTAATGTTTTCAATCCAATTTACACTCTTATTAACCCTTAAATGTCACACCTCAAAATAATTACATTACTGGCACAAGGGGTGTTTGACACCCTGCGTGTTTAAACGTGTATTGTGAAGCCTGTACTGCGTATTTTTTTATCAAAAATGTTATATAATATAGTTCAAAATTTTATTTAAAAAGTCCAACTGGTTTTATAACTATTTTTTTAATTTAAGATAGTTAAAAAAATTTTCAACTGAAAAAATGAGTTTTTCTATATAAAAATTCATAACTCGCGTAAGTTTCAATACTTTAAACTAAAAATTTATTGACATACTCTTGAAATACTATGATTTCAGAAAAAAATTACTGCAATATTGCACCTTTCAAAAAAGGTATTTATTTCCAGCAATGAGCACGTAGTTTTTTCGTAAAAATGAGCACTATATTTGTTCATATATAAAACAATGTTAATTTATAAAAATGCATTAAACAAATGTTTTAAAAGTAAAAAATACATGAAAGGTGCTCGACACCCCACGCTTTTGACAAATCAATTTTGGACGGCTGCCGATCGAAGACTAACGCTTGGCGGTCTATGTCAACATACTTCTCTGTTAGTTCGTGATCCCAATTAGTGCCAGATGAAGTCACATACCCAATTATACCTAATTATACTTAATTGGAGCACAAAGTTTTCTTGGGATGTAATCCACCCCAGGTGCCATTTAAGGGTTAAGCTAGCGCAAACACTATTTTTTACAAAAAATAAAAGAGCCCGCAATTTGGGAATAGGGGCAGAAATCAGCCCTAAATCAGCCCTAAATTATGAAATAGGTTACATCTCTATACCTCAATAGTGTTGTGCCAGCTTAACATACCTGACAAAAGTTGATCGTTAGAAGAACTCTTTAAAGCAGTAGCTCTACTCTCTAAATTTGAATTAGCAAAATATAACTGATTGTCAGTAAAAATCTACTAATTGCTGTAGTTAGAATTGAGTCACTGACAATTAGTAGAATTGTATTGATTGGATTAGTAAAACGAAAATTACTAATTGATCAGTTATAGTTGTATTGAAGAAATCAGTTAATTTTAAGAGGCTATGTTCCATATATATATTTGCGCACTATTTTTAAATGTGAAATTGTTTAAAGTTTAATATTTGTTCAGACATGTAATAATTTCTTATTAATGTATTAAAATGAAATTTTTAAAATACACTTTATTATTATAAATAATGTCGGAGTATAAACAAAAGCTTAATTCAAAAATTATTCCTCTATCAATTTATTCTAAGTCTATAATTGATTCACTGCAGATACGGTATAACTGATTACTTCAGTTACGATATTTTTACTGTTAAAATTATTAAACTTCTGAAAATAACTGATTCATCAATTAAAATTAAGTGTACTGAATGAATTAATAATATTTCTACTAATTCAAATTTAGAGAGTATCTTAAATTGAATTGCAGCTTTTTGTCTGTGAATTTGGTTATAATTACTATTTGCATTCAGATAAGTTAAAGTGACTTTTTAAAAGAGTAGGATGAACAATTTCAGAAACTAGGATGCAATGCACCACTTAGTAACCACACACTCAGCGAGAGGAAGAGTTACTATTCGTGTATTAGCATTACTTCTGTGAAGACTAACTTTGCTGATTTCGCATTGTAACGCATATATATGTATATGTATATATGCACTGTACGCATTCTATACACGATTGATAAATAGATTAGCTCGAAACTTTCGACAACAAAAATGATGTAAAATGACGATCGATTTGAAAAGAAAAAGAATTAATTTATATATGATTACTGCACTTCATTTATGATTATTATTACACAATTGCACGCACAGAGACTTAAACATATGATCGCACGCTGAAACGCTTTGAAAAATCGCCTCCGCTGGGGAATCGAACCCTACCTAACTACCTAAAACCTAAATCTAGCGCACGCATTAGTCAAGTGAGTTACGGAACCTCTTAGATTTTTCTGACAAACTCTCGGTCAAGAGTTTTCTCTGAGAGAAACGTGGCCATCTCAGAGATATATGTGTCGTGCTCAGTTTTAAAAGTAATTTTTTTATACATATTATATACTGATAGGTAGGTTTAAAAATGATCAATTACAATTTTTTAAATTAATCTCTTACAGAAGATACCTACTATTTTGTGAAGAGCTTCTTAAAAAATATTTTGCTTAGAAGTATTAAATCACACAGTAAATATATTATTATTAATTTATATGCATTATTATAAAATAATTAAAATTAAAATTTTTAAAAAGTACATATTTTGTATTATAGAAAATTAAGAGTTGAAAAATTGTTTTCGAATAAAATTGTTTGAATTTGTAATTTTATTTTATAATCATCTCACTTCATTGAAAGCGCAACATTCATTTGCATAACTAATATATATACCAAACTCTCGGTTTCAGTCCCCCCCTGTTTCCGCCTTCCTAGAACTGC
The DNA here is from genome assembly GCA_932074435.1 of Andricus kollari. Taxonomy (NCBI): domain Eukaryota; kingdom Metazoa; phylum Arthropoda; class Insecta; order Hymenoptera; family Cynipidae; genus Andricus; species Andricus kollari. The sequence continues at coordinate 6,734 of CAKNWW010305556.1, read as the reverse complement.
TGTCTCAGGCGAGAGAACGGAACGGTTGCGACGTTCGTCTCTCGCCAACGTTTGTTTACGGTTGGATACCCCCGATTTGGGACCGAAGACAACACCTGACACTGGACTGAAACCGAAAGTTTGGTGTAAATAACAAATTGTTTAAATAACGTAATAATATATCAAATTCAAAATCGAAATCACTATTTTAAGATTAGACCAACGTTGAATAGTGATTCAAATTTATTTTTTTTGCAAAAATACCATTTTTCCCCCGAAATATGGGTATGCTGAATTAGAATAAAAAATGTTTGATACAACAAAATTATTCGGTTCAGAAAAATTGAAAATCAAAGATCGCGATATCACAGTAATATTGTAGATTTTGTTGTTAAAAATCTGAAAAAAATTTTATCATTAAATGATAGTAATTTCTACAAATATTAATGTGAAAAGGTTGAAAAAATTATTACTATGTTAAAATTGGAAACGATCTTAATCAATTTTAGTGTTATAAGAATTTAAAAATATCATAAGCAGAAAATTTCATCGTAGAAACAATGTAAAAATGTACTTTTTTTAAATATAATTTTTCAGAGTATTTCTACATTCTGAAAATTTTGTACCAAAAAAAAAAAACAGTATTGAAGTATAAAGTAAACGTTATTCGCTATGTTTATTTATAATAATTATCTCAACTAATATTATGATAAAGGAGAAAACATTATAAAATAATTTCTAACAATTTCACTTTGTAAAATGTCAGTGGCGTAACTACTGTAAAGCAAAACCCCCCTGTGTCGCCGAAGTGGGTGTGTGGGGGGGGGGGGGGAGTCTCCTAAATTGAGAAGAGAAAATCTGTTGTCTTGCTGATAAGCAAGTTATAAATCGACATTCGTTTTTAATTGCAAACGGACCTCATAAAAATTTTGCGAAGGGGGCCTATACACGTTTCTATTTATGCCACTGCGAACTTATTTACTTATACCATTTAAATAGTAAGGCTGACAATCTCGCGCAGTGCATATTGCAATACGAAAAAGGAGATCAAAAACTATTTAAATTGTTTCTTGTATAATGCGAACAAGTAAACTTCAAGTTAACAATGCATGAAATTGAATCTGACTATCCTCTTTTTTCCGTGTAGCGACCAATTTATTTTCTTTACTTATTTAAACTAAATGCAATGTTTAGAAATTAAAATAAAATATCAAAAACTTGTTCCAAAAAAAAAAACTGAATGGAAGTTGTAGTCAGTGTTATTGGTAAACTATTTTAGAAAATTAAGCTCCAAAGGATACTGTAGTCGGTTTATTCGCTTCTTTCACTTTGTTACTTTGTTTTCGAAAAACTCGGCAAAGCTATCAGCTAAAAGCGTGAAGTATATTTTGCTGCTTTGAAATGATCTAACTCGAAGTTATTTATAAGAAAAGTTAATCAATTCTGGCGTCAGAAAATCGATTGGTCGAAGTATTTTCTGTCTCTTGCAACCGTCTGCCGACGAGCGTATGGCATTTACATGGGTGATGTGAATATTGCAGACCAGCAGTGAAAACTGGTCATTTGTACATGAGAATGATAAATTATAATGTTTACGGAATTATCGCCGTAAATTTATCAACTTTTACCTAGTCCTTCCAGCCTTTCTATCGCATGCAAAAACGATTATTTCCAAAGAGATCCTTCAAAATTTTAATTCTATCCAACTTAATTTAAAAATAATTTTCAGTCCTAAAATATAACTTGCCTTTCTCAGGTTTTGAAAATTCGTTTGGAAAGTGAAACAAATTATTCGAGACAATAGATTACAGAGCCTAAAAATAAAAATTTCCTAATTGGAAAGGCTTCTAACTGAACAATATTGAACATTTAAGTTTAAAATTGCTACATTAAGAATCAGGAATTTTAATTCTTTAAATTTGAAAATTTAAATGCCTGCGAAAAATGTTAAAAACAGGGAAATGACCGAGATTTTTTTCAGAGATTTTAGTGTCCACCCTCGGAGAGCCGCAACCAACTTTAACTATTTGATATTGCCTTATGATGCCATAACAGTATTTTTTACAATAAAAAAATTCAAATGCAAATGAAATACAGCCTGTGATGAAACGATGAATAAAATAATGTTTCAACAACGGTGTCTACCGGGAAAAAACCGGGAAGTGACCGAGAATTTGATTCAGTAACCGGGATTTCTCTCTCGAATGTACTAATATGTATGCAAATCAAAAGTGGCTTTATATATATTTTATTATTCTAATTCTGAGTTGGAGCAGGGAATTTAAAAAAATCATAATTCTCACTTGGAATAAAGAATTTGACAAAATAATTACAATTCTGACTTGAAACAGTGAATTTTCTAAAATAATTATATTTCTGAGTTGAGACAGTAAAGAATTATAATTTCAAGTTCGTAACAAGGAATTTTCTGGAAGATTTATAATTCTGAGTTGGGACAGGAAAAAAAAATAAATATTTAAAAAATTACGTAAAGAAATTCGCTGTACTAAGTCTATAATATATCTTGACTAAGAACAGGGAGTTTCCGTGAATAATTATAATTTTGATATTTGAACATGTGCTTGAAGTTCTGAACGTTCAAATGAACGAAATTTTTTATTACTTGCTTTCTAAACAATAAACAATGCAAAAATATTGATTCATTACATTGACAGTAATGCAATTATAAATGAAACTTATAAAGCATATTTTTATTTGTTACTAGAAACAATATTTCTGGATAAAATAGAATTGGGAAAATATATTTCATTCATTTGAGCGTTCAGAACTTCAGGTGCATTTTTTTGACTGGGAACAGAGAATTTTTTTACATGCAGTAGGAATTTTGAAATGTTTTCAAATGATATCAAAATCATTTGGTATCATTCAAATATTTTGAACTTTTTTAAATTGACTGGGAAAAATTAACTATTGACCGGGAGAAAACCGCGTAGTGAACGCAGGAATATAAAATCATTCATCGGATACACACCCTGCAATAACTTTTTCTGATAAAAGGGCTTTACAGATATTCAAGCAGGGTTTGTTTATTAATATTTTCAGATTTCTTTTAATTGAGTCTAAATAATTTAAATCAATTTCTTGAAAGCAATCTTTTTATTTAAAATTTTTGAAAGAAGAATGCATTGAATATTAGCAATGTTAGAAATACATTAACATTTTTGGATTCTTTCTTTTCCTATTTGGAAAATGTAATAATCTAAATATATTGGTTCAGAATCAATCATAAACCTCTGTAGATTATATAGTTATCGTTTTGGAACATAAATTCATGATATTTGTTTCCTCATTTTTTAAACAAAAAGAAGTCTATCATATTTAAAATCCAAAAATTTAAAAAAAATTAAAAATAAAATTGATTTTTGAAAAAAGCGCCTTACGATTTTTTAAATTTTATACAAAAAATGTCCAAACATCATCCGAGGAAAAAATTCTACAAAAAAATGCAGTATTGTTTTTTTTTCAATAGGAAGTGTCTCGTTGTCCCGAATTTTTGGGACGACCAGTCCAACCTCTTTTCCAACTCGCCCAATTTTTCAGGACGACTAGACACAGCTTTTTCAATAACGTTTTGCACTACGGCTATATAGAATCCTTTGTAGATTCGACAGTTATAATTTTATAACATTTTTTGAAGGCCTTTTTTAGCCTATTTTCACTACTAACGCATATTATATCGGAATAATATTCCGCAAAACAATTCTACTACTGTCTTTTGCAGTTAAAAGTTAGGTGAGGCTCACCGTGCACCCAAATATAGGTCTTCTTCTTTGAGTCTCTTTGGAGAGTTTTAGTGCCCTCAGGTGAGGTGAGCGGGACTCCCTTGCTATAAAAGCTTCGACCTATCTGGCCGTGGCTACTTATAATAAGTTTTTGCCCAAGTGTATTGGACCAGTCTGTGACAGCTAGTGACGTAACCGTCTGATTAGCATTTTTGACGTCGGGCCACTACCGACCCCTCCACGATTGCGCACGTACATGTGACACGCGCGAAATATAAATTTGAATTTCTCAGTTTGATGAGAAAGATATCTTATTACATTTTTAAGTTTGTTTGTAGATTTATATATCAATAGATATTGTATATATACATATACCCAAATACATACGTGCACATACGATCATACTCATGCACGTGTGACTAGACAGAAATATTGCACTCTCTCAGTAAACGTGCTATTAATGCAGTGTTACCGCTGGATGGATTGTATTGTAGTAAGGTGGACATTTCTTCTTCTTAATGAGAGCTTTCTTTAAACGAGCTCTTTGTACCGAATAATGAGGACAGGCCCATACCACGTGGTTGATATCTTCGTCAACCTCTTCCCCACAGTAGAGGCATTCGCTGAAGTCAATATAATTTTTTCTAAATAAACTATAAACCAACGCATAATGATTGGATCTTATTCTAGCGACAGTAACTCTATCCGTTCTTTTAGCTTTACATTTAAGGAAACATGGTTTCCTGGATTCTATAAAATAGTTCTCGAAGTAATATTTTCCGGTATTTGTACTTTTCTTAATCCGACTGGTATTTGATCGTGTGTATGCTTTGTTGTGAGCTAATTGATAAAGGTCAGTATGGGGAATCAGACAATTAAGTTGTATTCCTTTCTCGATTGCCTCTTTGGCTAGTCCATCTGCTGTCTCATTTCCGGAAATTCCTTTGTGACCAGGAATCCAGACAAGTTCTATCTCCAATTTTTCATTTTTAGCTATATGTAAGAGATTATATATTTTAAACACTAAGAACCAGGTGGTACCCAGGACATTGAATCCCCGACAAGCCTCCAACACACTGCGTGAATCTGTAAAAATAGTAGTATTTTCTAATGAATTATTTATAATGTATTCTATAGCCTCACAGATTGCGATAGCCTCGGTAGTGAAGATCGAAGCTTCAGCCGTTATTTGATAGCTTAGTTGAAGATATAGTTGCGGAGAAAAAAAGATAAACCCACAGGTTTGTCCTCAAATTTCGAGCCGTCCGTAAAGAAGGGGATTGTATTCTCGATTTTTTGGGTACAAATTCGTTGAAAGTCATCGTTAGGAGAACGTCTGATTTGTAGCATTCTGCCTAATTTCAAGTCTATTGAGGGGCGTGAAAATTGTATGCTATAATCAAACAAGAAGTTTAAGGGCGATGCTAATCGATACATTAAAGATTGATAATCTTTCCCGTCCGGGTTGTGTTTATAATTAATAAACGACTGAAGCAGAAGAAAACCTTTTTTAATGTTAAAGAGAATGAAATTTTGTGAAGCGTGATCGCGTGTAGATCGCGAACTCGGTGACCAGAGACAGCAAATGATCTTAGAAGGAATCTATCCGCTATTAGTCGGAATTTGTTGAAAATAGAGAGTTCTTTCAATTCTGCTTGCATAACGTTGAAGGTTTTAGGGTTAAAGCCCCACCATGTGCCTCTCAAACATCTAAGAATCATTAAAACTTCGTTGCCTCTATCGATGAGTCTTGTGTATTGCGTTTCCCATGAAATGGTGCTACTGAAAATTATTCCCAAAAATAGAGCTTCTGTGCTAGGTAAAATCTGAAAGTTATCAAGATTTAGAAAAATATTCTCTGGGATAGCCTTGGAGAAAGAAAAAATCACGAATTGAGATTTCTTCGGTGAGATTGAAAGACCTCTTTTTTTAAGATAGATGTTCAAACGATTTAAGCTGTATTGCAGAATTTCGGTACATTCTAAGGGAGCTTCCATAAAGGATGTCAC
>CAKNWW010305525.1:608-10911 GCA_932074435.1 Andricus kollari | reverse complement strand
AAAAATGGAAAACTTTGTTTTCTCTCATATTTTGAATATACAAAAACCATCGAAGAAAGTTTCACTTCATGATCTCTTTTGATCTCAAAAGTGTTTTTATTTATCTACTGGTCTATAACGTTCTGTGAACTATGCAATATTTGAGCTACATTTCTCAAAGATGTTTGTTTCTGATGAAGGCCCACAGATGAGGCCGAAACGTCAAATAATAAAAAGGAATTGGAAATCGATTTTTTTTTCTAAATTGTTCGTAAGACCAAAATAAAAAATGGAAAACTTTGTTTTCTCTCATATTTTGAATATACAAAAACCATCGAAGAAAGTTTCACTTCATGATCTCTTTTGATCTCAAAAGTGTTTTTATTTATCTACTGGTCTATAACGTTCTGTGAACTATGCAATATTTGAGCTACATTTCTCAAAGATGTTTGTTTCTGATGAAGGACCACAGATGAGGCCGAAAAGTCAAATAATAAGAGGGAATTGGAACTCGATTTATTATTATTTTTTTTTTCTAAATTGATCGTAAGACCGATATAAAAAATGGGAAACTTTGTTTTCTCTCATTTTTTGAAGTAACAATTGATCTGAAAGAAGAAAAATTTTGGACACAAGTACCTTCTCTCCAAACTTGGTTATACTCGTAGAGTGCATGCGCCACTACTTCAATTATGGTGCAGATACCGCAGTCAAATCTCGAGGCGCTTTGTACAGCATGATCGGTCTCCTTATTATTACTCCGTGGTTATACTCAACAAAAACAACTGAACTACTCAGTATTAATTACCCGAAAAAAAAACTGAAAGAGAATATATTTCTGGTTCCGACATGCTTCAAATAGGAAATGGATGCATTGCAAGAACAAAAGAAACCATGCTAGCCAGAATTGCAATAAATAAAAACAAAGAAGAATACATCTATAGCCCAGAATTTTCTTTAAAGCTGACTAATATATCTCCTGTCATATCTAATTTCCCAAAATCCATATTAATACAAGATCAAGAGTTGCAAATACAACCAGACAGAAACTGGAAATATTTTCAAAATGGGAAAGCAATGGAAAAATCGAAAGACAACGCTTGGACTTGGAATAACACCAACAAAGCCTATATAGTAAACTACATGGGAACCTATGTGAATTGCTCCTACATGAAATCCCACATGGGATTATGACTTTTGCTTAATGAAATATGTTTTGGAAGTTTTGGGTGCATAGTTGGCAATCTTAAAAACCCTCAAAACACACTGCGCAGCCGTAGCTTTCATAGAAAATTACTGCGTACTCCTTGAATATTAATGGCAAGCCCATCCATCTAGGAACCTTAAAAAAAACCATTATAAGAACCGATATAGATTCCCATCCTATATTCCTCTCTCAAATTGTAATTTCAGACAGGAATTCCAAAAAGAATCCCATATGGGTTCCCACATTGGTCCCTATGTAGTTTAATATGTAGGCTTTTTCAGTAGGGCAATACCACAAACCAAAAAATCATGCTATCATTGGGACAACATGGATCTTCAAAATAATAATAATATTGATAATAATCCCTGATGAAAATTTCGGATTACGAAATTAGTCCGAATTTATCCGAAATAAAACCGATTCACGATTTTTTCCGAAATATGTCCGATATAATGCAAAAACTGTACGAAAAACGTGAGAAATTTGTCTTGTTATGTCCGGACTCTGTCCGGACCATAACTTTCGATTCCAGAAAGAGCCCGATTTGATCCGAAATTATTCCAGAATTCGAAACCTGAAATGATTTTCGTTGAACTAAAAATGGAAAAGAGTCCGGTCTAATCCGAAATTTATCCGAACGTAAACTTCCAGTCCCGAAAGAGTCCGACTTGATCCGAAATTAATCCGGAACTCAGAATTTAAAAATAATATTTGTTAAAGCAAAATCGTAAAATCGTCCGCTTAAATTCGCAGGTTTTAGTTGTCAGTTGCTGAAATTAAAGTGAAAACGGAAAATCGTCCGCATAAATCCGATTTCCGCTCGGTCAAAAACATCGACTCCGGAATTATTCCGATTCTATCCGAAATTAATCCGCAGGTTCAGGTTTTCATTTGGTGAAATTAAAGTGAAAACGGAAAATCGTCCCATGAAATCCGAAATCTGTCCGGTCTAAAACTTCAACTTCGGAAATAGTCTTATTCTGTTCGAAATTAATCCACAGGTTCAAGTTGTCATTCCGTGAAATTAAAGTGAAAACGGAAAATCCTCCAGTTAAATTCGAAATCTATCCGCTCTAAAACATCAACTCCGGAAATAGTCCGATTTCATCCGAAATTCATCCATAGGTTTAAGTTATCATTCGGTGAAATTAAAGTTAAAACGGAAAATCCTCCGATTAAATCCGAAATCTGTCCGCTCTGAAACATGAACTCCGGAAATAGTCCGATTCTATCTGAAATTCATCCGCACGTTTTAGTTTTCATTCGGTGCAATTAAAGTGAAAACGGAAAATCGTCCGCATAAATCCGAAATTCGTACGGTCAGAAACATCGACTCCGGAAGCAGTCCGATTCCATACCAAATTTATCCGCGGGTTTAAGTTGTAATTTGGTGCAATTTCAAGTGAAAACGGAAAATCGTCTGATGAAATCCGAAACCTGTCCGGTCTAAAACATCAACTCCGGGAATAATCTGATTCTATTCGAAATTAATCCGCAGGTTTAAGTTGTCATTCGGTGAAATTAAAGTGAAAACGAAAAATCCTCCGATTAAGTTCGAAATCTGACCGGTCTAAAAGATCATCTCCGGAAATAGTCCGATTCTATTCGAAATTCATCAGCAGGTTTTAGTTATAATTCGGTGAAATTAAGGTAAAAACGGAAAATCATTCGGTTAAATTCAAAACATGATTGCTAGTTAAACTCAATGTAACCAAGTTTTAGATAAATTATACATTTCTCCGGTAGGGCCTGTTTTTGTGGTTGAAAAACATTCTTTATTGCAAAATGTTTCCCAAAAATGTCTGAAATAGAAAACGACGTAGTTAAGACATGTGAAGAAATAGACTTCAATACATGTTTTCTGATTGTTTAGTTAGCATAATAAGATATTGCATGTACAAATTCTATACAAAGTAGAGAAATATGTACATTTTTTCCATTGTTGTTTAACGTTCGAGATAGTTTTTAGTCAAACGAATAGAATAATGTACAGTTTTTGCGTTATAGTCATCTTTCATTATATACATTTATTTAATTTCAACTGCGGTAGTCTCTAGAAAAAAAAGTAAAGAAATACATTTTGTAATATATTTTTTTATTATTAAACATAGTTTTTAGTTGGGTGAATTAACATATTTATAGTTTGATGTGTTAGCAGTCTTTTAATATCCAGATTTATTGAATTCTAACTCTTTAGTAGTGTCGTCGTAAATTCAATAGAGGAATGAAATAGAAAAATAGTGCATTGTGTATCAAAGGCGTAAATAAGGCTATTTTGAAATAGTTGTTCGAACTTGATACACAGGATACTTTTTGTCCTACCCTACTTGAAAACAAGCATGTGAAGCAAATAGAGGATGTGTACTCGACAATTTTAGATTATAAGTGAACGGAAGAAATAGCGTACTTTGCAGAAGGGAGACTGTGGAATCCAGCGATACAATTTTTTTAGGATAAAGATGATTTCCTCCATATTCTCACTTACGTGGTGCAGTATATGTGTAACGGGCGTAAAGTTTGATGTCGGCCCGGCGGCCGAATGCGCATGTGCGATCGTCACTGGGCTGGAAGCGACCACATTACGCCAGCATCACGTGAATGCAGTTGCGCGTCTTCAAGGGGGGTCGGACAAAAATAAATTGTTGTCTATTTTCCTGTGCTGTTCGAGATATTTTTTAGCTGAGCGGATGGAAGTATTTACAGTTTGCCGTTTTAGCTCTCTTATAATATTAAGAATGATCTAATTTCAACTGTGTTTGGTAGTGTTGAAACATACATATAATTTTCGTCATTAATGACGATGAATTTGTCAGTAATTTGCAAAAGTATTATGAGTATTTTTTCTTCTTGAAAAATCTCCAAGATCGCAAGTTACGATGAACTTCTCTACTGGATAGTAGGGCGTATCGAAAAAATTAAATATTTTGCTTTCGTTTTTGGGCAGAGCGTCAGAAAAAAAAAACAAAAGCGATAATGAAACTTCGAAGACAGACCAAAATAATGAGAATTTCGATAACCACGAGAACAGTAACACGGAAAATAATGAGGATACTAATAAGCTTTTGAACAAGGATGAAGATAATTATATGGTTCCGATAGAAAATGAATCTGTTCATGAAAGTGAATCTACTGCTCTCTTGGAGGAAGAAGCAGTTGATGGGAATGATGATGGATTTGATGACGATGTAGAAGAAGGAGCAGTTGATGGGAATGATAGATTTGCCGATGTTGTGGAAAAAGTAGCATTTAATGGGAATGATGATGGAATTGAGGATGATGTGGAAGGAACAGTTGATGGGAATGATGGTGAAATTGACGATGATCTGGGAGAAGGATAAGTGGACGGGAATGATAATAATGGATTTAAATAGTTTTTATTTTACTGTTCTTATAACGGTATGCTATTATTGTAATTCATATTTTACTATTTAACATACTTTGTTCAAAAGTGTTCTCATTGTTTTCATACAACTGAATTAAAAATGTAATCAAAAATTACTTCTCGTACCACGTTTCAACATCCTGTTTTCGCTCATTTATAATTAAATATTCTATAACTGTATCGAATTTCATTTTTTAAATTCAATTTGCTGTACCGGATAAGATTAGGATGTATTGCGTTCGCGAATAACTAGATAAATATCGGACAAAGGCGGATAAGATCCAAATTAATCGCATTCCTCAAATCGTACAAATTTCGGACTTAATCGGATTAATCGCATCCGCCAGACCGTAAAAAACGGACATGAATGGATATAATCCGGATTTATTGCATCCGGACACAACAAAAATAAACGACTCAACGGTTCCCTGAAAAGGAGACTGAAGAGGCAAGCGCAGCAGGCTAGCAGAGCAGCTGCGGGAGCTGGAACGTCGGCAGCCGACATCCAGCACTGAGGCCCAGAAGAGAGGTAGGGGCTCAGAGGACTAACCCCCTGACGATGGTTGTGGCCGATGGCAATTACCCAGACTCAATGCTCACAACGGAGCAGTATGAGCTCTTCATTGAGGCTACTTGGAGGGCGCTCAAAAGAGTGTTCCGATATCAATGACCAAGAATCGTGACATCCTTCTGTAGGGGAGGGGTCTTCGTATTTATGGCAGCCGACCTAGCGGCTAAAGCTTGGCTACTCAAAGCAGTAGTCGACACAAAGCCGTGGGAAGGTGCAGCGCTTCAGGTGGGTGGGGTTGAGTTGCTCCAGAAGATGATGAGACTACAGCGTGGTTCCCAGGTAAACCGGAAGAACCGTCTGAGGAACTCCAACGGCTGGAGGGTTTCAACCCCTTACTTAAGACAGCGTGCTGGCGAATTTTCAGGCACGATAGGCCTCAGGAAGAGGACACAGCAGAAAGCATTAAGCATCTTCTAGTTGTGCAGATTCCTGAGACCCAGAAGAGGGCTCTTGCGGCCCTCAACAACTAGCCCTTCTATCACTTTGGATGGTCAACTTTTGAGTTGCCGGGTCACAGGAAAGGCGCCTCTGCAGTTTTGCAGAGGGGAATGGCTGCGAGGCACACAGGTATCTAGCTAATCCAAGAACATTGGTTAGTTCGAGATACCATAAGGGGATAAGGGGGGCTGGTCTTTTTTGTTACAGGGACCCCAAGGCGGCCATACCAAGAGTCTGCATACTGACGAAGGGAGTTAACGCTGTCCCGCTGCTTGAGCTATGTTCGAGAGTCCTGATGGTGATAGCCACGGATCTCAAAGGAATAGGAAGGTTAGTTCTGGGATCGGCTTACTTTCCGTATGACAGCGATACTAATCCATCAGTGGAGGTATGCACACTGGTGGAATATTACAAGGTAAGGGACATTCCTCTACTTTTGGGAGGCGATGCTAATTCCCACCATACTTTGTGGGGCAGCACGCACGTCAACTCAAGAGATAATGACCTACTGAAATACCTAATCACCACTGATTTTTATATTCTTAACACGGGGAACATCCCGACGTTCCGTAACTCGATCAGGGAGGAAGTCATTTACATCACTCTCTGTACCCGTAGTTTTAGAGATAACATCAAGAGGTGGAGAGTCTCAGATGAACCCAATCTCTCAGATCACTCACAGATAGAGTTCGTGTTGGAATTCATTGTACCCGCTGGCCCCAAATGGGTCAGAAATCCAAGAAGAACGGACTGGGATCAGTTTTCCACGAAGCTAAGATGTGTACTTTCAGAGGTTCCCAGGTCAATTCGAGACGTGGATACCCTGGAGATGGCAGTCAAGAATTTCACGAAAGCCATCATAGCTACTTATGAAAGTAATTGTCAGTCAGTCAGTCAGGAGCTGAGGCGGCTAGACTGGATAAGCTGCTTTCTCGAAATCCGGACGCTTTCTCGGCACTCTGAAATTGCCCGGCGGGGGTTACTCAGAGTCCGACGAGGACACCTTGGCTCATCTGATCAAGGCACATTTCCCGGGCTTTTTAAGGTTTGGAAAAGTGGGAACTGCACCTCAGAGGCAACCAAAGTCGCCTGCGGCCCAACTGGGCCCGAAAAGGCGGCATATATCCAGTCCTCTTACAGAGGGCTGGAGAGGCCATCATAGGGCCGCTAGTGAGACTTGCTAGGGCTAGTCTGAAGCTGGGGCATTCCCCGGCGGCATGAAGGGGTACGAGAATAGTCTTTATTCCGAAAGAAGGTAGGATCGGTTATACCTTATCCAAGGATTTCCGTCCCATTAGCCTAACATCTTTCCTACTAAAAACAGTAGAAAGAATTGTGAATAGATATATCCGTAATAAGGTCTTATCAAGGAGGCCACTTCACAAAGAGCACCACGCCTATAGGGCGGGTCACTCGATAGAGACGGCCCTAAGCGGAGCAGTAAACCTAATTGAAGGACAACTGAAGGAGAAAGGCTTCGCGATCGAAACCTTTATGGACATCGAGGGAGCATTTAACAACACCTCTGGAGAGGTGATCAGGGCGGCCATGATCACATATGGTGTGCCTACTATACTCGTGGAATGGACGTGCCACATGCTGGCCAACAGGAATCTAACTACGACTAAGGGTGATACCACTTTATGTAAAAGCGTTGACTCGGGATGCCCGCAGGGAGGAGTTTTATCGCTCTTGATGTGGTGCCTAGTAGTGAATGAACTGCTTCATCTACTCTCGAGTCAGGGTCACCACGTCATAGGTTATGCGGACAATAAACTAGTTATCGCGCGCGGCCAGCATCTGGATGCGCTTTTCGGAGTAATGCAGCAAGCACTGATGATATTGGATTCATGGTGTAAGAAAACTGGACTATCGGTCAATACGAGTAAGACAGACGCGGTTATTTTCACCGGAAGGTATAAGTGTGGAATCACGAGTACACTGAAGCTTGGTGGACAACAACTGGAAATCGCGCAGTGCCGCCCACAATAGGCCTCTCTCGGATGGAGGCCATGGTTCAGTTGGGAGTGGCAATGGGACCGAACCGAGGCGACGATCAGGCAATAGCCCCGGACAAATGCTCACCGGCGAGACCTTTATCGGCAAGAAGAAGAGCAACATCCTCCAGCGAACATACCACCCGTTCCAGCAAGACCACCTTTACAGATAGCCGATAATGCCAACATGAGAAGTAGGAGATCTATCCACCAAAAAGTCTTTCTCAGGATAGACAAATTATCTGCAGCTAATAATGTTCTCCCCGACTTGCTTCCCAAATATGTTAATCTCTGGAATCTGAACTGTGTTGTTTACGAGAAAGCTGTCTCCCTGCTTAGCGACAATAGAAGTAACGATACTACAGTACGCCTGAATAAGAGTCGCGAGCGTATTGCACAGCTTCATTTTAAAATTGAAACGGCGAGACGGCATGCATCAAATATTAAGTGCGTGATAGGCTACATAACATCAAATAAAAAATTTACTCCAAAAGTTAGGGCACTTGCTCGAAACTTTTGGAAAGCAAACCACACGTTGAACAAGTGTAAATTGTTAAATATCAAGCGGCATTGGACGCAAAAAATAAGATCTCTTTCAACAGCGAAACAGCGCCTTGAACGACGAGTAAAATACATTCAGGAAAATTCCACCCTTTCAACTCATCCTTCCCGTCTGTTCAATAAAACGTCAAGTGCCATTAAAAATCCGCCTAGCCCAGAAGAGATTCAAGTCTTCTGGGAGCAAATGTATGGAGATATTTATCAGATAAATGAAGACGCTTCAGATATATCAGTCTTTCGTAACTTTTGCCAAAGGCAAAAGTTGCAGACTCCAGAGTAAGAGTGTCCACTATTTACTGCTGAAGAAGTGAAGAAAGTTATCGCTAGAACTAAGAACTTTTCAGCGCCAGGGCCAGATAAAATCAACAACTTTTGGTGGAAGAAGTTCACTTCTACGCACCAACATCTAGCTCGTATATTTACTACTTTCTTGAACGGAGAACAAGTTACTCACAAGTTATTCACTGGTATCCTCAAAGAGAGGATATTGACATCTATCGAGCCGGTATGGAGTGCAATAGTTGAACAACTTGGATTCAAGAGAGGGCTGGTAGTTTACAGGGAGAAACTATTAATAGACAGGTGTTTTACCCAAGACTCGAGCAGGTATTGACGCAATCTGTCCATGGCTTGGATTGACTACCGTAATGTATTCGATAACACGAACCATGAGCTACTTATTAAGCTCCTTGAGTGCTTGGAGGTGCATCCAAAAATAGTGAGATGCATAAAAGAGCTTATGCCGAACAGAAGAGAATAAAAGGTCAACCACCTTTTATACATGGACGACCTTAAGCTCTTTGCTTTCTCGAAAGAGGAAGCATGAGCTTTGGACTGGACAAGTGTGCCTGCGTCCACGTACTTGACTGGGTACTCTATTTTGACTGGGTACTCTATCACAATAAGCAAACAATTATAAAAACTGTTTTTTTAGTACATCTGATTTCCCGCTACATCACGAAGGCCTTGTAAAAATGCTTGCAATTACAGTCCTGTGATAACGTAAGGTCTGCAAATAGAATGCAAGCCATATCTATACCGGGGATATAGATATAAAATATCTATATCGAGGATATAGATATTTTCTACAACGAAAAAGTCCACTCTGCATTCCAGTGAAAGCCTGCGTATATGAATTTCAGCATTGCAAAACATGTAAGTTTGACTTCCAGTTTGAGTCAATACGTTAAGGCATCGTGCGGGCTTTCTTAATGTGGCTAAGAGAAGACAATTTTACATGGGCAATCTAATTTACAATCTCTTTTATAACAAAATCTCTCAATATCTTCTAGATCTTCTCGAAAACAGGAATGTGACGTTACCTGCTCAGTCTAGGCTTCGTGTAAGAATAACGGTTCTTACAGTACCACGTCACGAATCTTGCAAGTTGCAAAGCCTCTTTATGGTGAGTGGAGCGCGTCTTTGGAATAAGGTACCTGAATCAATTAGACATGCACCTTCGCCTTATTACTTTAAAAAGCTATTTTTTAACTTTTTATTTAGGATTGATAATTCTACTCTAGAAATTCCGCGCATAGTTTATATCAGTTATCTAACAATTAAGTCTAAGTTCTCTAATGATATCCATTATGACAACCACTAGCTTATATTAGCATATATGACTTATATTTATCATATGATATATTATTTTTATCTTTATCCATCTATGATTATTTTTGTTTCGCCAACTTCATAATCGTCGTTTGACCAGAGTTGTCAAATTTTGTTTTAAAACATATGTATAATTTGTTCCTTAGAGGGCTGTTTAGTCCTAGGGACTTGATAAATAAATCCTAATTCTAATTCTAAGTCTCATACAAGAAGGGTCACCTTCAACTGCAGCTATTTCATTGAGAAAATACTGATACATCCATTGCTTTGGGTCTCAGAAGAGACAAAATAATCAAATATCTATGGATTGCGGGCGGACAAATTTTTTGTCGCAGAGAGGATGCATCTCCGCGAATTTAACTGGCTAACCTGCAGACCGTCGGGGGACTTAAATAGCAACTACTACTTCCTAGTGTCATCCTAAGTATACATGTCGGTGAATATAATATAACTAGTCAATTAGACCGATTTCTAACTCATCAAGCATACATAATAATTTTTTCAATTGACAATTTGTATTTAATAACTCAAAGGTTTCTCAGTTATTCTAACTATGA
>CAKNWW010305509.1:495-13611 GCA_932074435.1 Andricus kollari | reverse complement strand
CATCCATCCATCCATCCATCCATCCATCCATCCATCCATCCATCCATTCATCCATCCATCCATCCATCCGCCTGTCTGCCTGTCGATCAGTCTGCCTTTCTGTCTGTCTGTCTATATATCCATCTATTATGTTCAGGAAGACTGAAGACAGAACTCGAAAAAACAGAAGGCTTGGCTGAAAACCAGTTCGGCTTCGGGGAAGGTCGACAAACGGTGGCTGCCATCAAAAGTAGAGTGATGGCAGCAGAATGCGCTGCCTCATTCTCCAAACAATGCTTTCGGCGGTCTACCTCTAGGCATTCTGCCATTTACTTTACCTTTATACACCTGTTTGGTCAGTCGTTCATCTTTCATTCTTTCAAGATGTCCGAACCACCTTAACTGATTTCTTTCCCATATGTCAACTAGTGTCTCCCCTGTGCCACATTCTATGAGGATTATCTCGTTTCGCACTTTGTCCATCAGTGTTTTCCCTAATATTGTGCGCAGAGGTTTCATGCCAATCGCGTTAATTTTACTCATGTCCTTTTCTTGACATGTCCATGCTCCTGAAAAACTTAAGCAGTTTTTCTCAGCACGAAGAGGAAGGTGGGGCTGATACAATTCAAAATACAGGGCATTAAAATTTGTCCCGGCAAGGTCCTGGAGCAATTGGGGTCTGGCTGGACACGAAGCTAAATTTTTATGAAACGATAGATAAAACTGTCCAAAAAGCTGAAATGACGATGACAGCCCTTGCAGGTTTTATGCCGAATATAGGGGGACCAACAGCGTCCAAAAGACGAGTACTGACGATCGTAGTACACTCGCACATTCTGTACGAAGCTCCAATCTGGGAGAAAGCAATGCAGAAGAAAGAAAAAAGGGAGAAAATATCTAACCTGCAAACGATTATGGGCATCAGAGTGAGCAGTGGATACCGCTCAGTCTCGACAGAAGGGATGAGAGTCCTAGCAGGCATGCCCCAATAGAACTGTTGGTAAAGGAGCGAGATGAAATATACCAATGGCGGCAGAGAGACGAGGCCAGAGCAAACCTTGTGATAAGATGGCAGGAAAAGTGGGCTACAGCAACAACTGGACGCTAGACATGAAAGTTGATCCCAAACATTCGAAAGTGGTTAAAAAGACTCTATGGGGAAATGGACTACTTTCTGACACAGGCCTTATCAGGTCATGGATGCATCAGAAAGTAATTATTTCATCAAAAAACGTCTACTACGGAGAGATGTCAGTATGCGGGGAGCTCGACGACGCATGGCATACCCTGTTCTCATGCGCAAGGTGTGAAGAAGTTAGAGAAGATAATAATAATAATAATAATAATAGATCTTTATTATGTTCCACGAAATATGTACATTAGCTTACTGAAAGAGATTAACGTGTGGACATAAAAGGCCGAGGTTCAGCTGAGCTGCTTTACAACCTAACCTTCTACAAACTAACTTACATGTTTACCATAAAATAATTGCTTGTTAATGCTAACTAGCTTAAAATCAGAGAAAAAAATGTGAATGTACAATCGTAAATCGTAAATTACGGGACTAAGAATACAGTACCATCATATATAAATCGCTGTTGAGTAGCTTTCTCGCACACAGGTCCTTAACAGATTCAATTTTCCGTTGAATCTTGTTTTTCGATTTTCTTCCGCACTGGAAATGAGATTTCGTAGGTAAATCGGCGTCTCCGTTGACCAAACTTTGTACGCGAGAACGCAGAGATGCAATCTCCACCGTTGGTCCATTTTCAGCCAACCAGATTCTCTAAAAGCGGGGGAGTTATGGTCAAATTTTCTTATGCCGAACGCGAATCTTAAGCAGGAGTTTTGCACTCTCTGAATCCTCGACCTCAGCGGCGTACTCAAGAAAGGCCCAAAGCTCGTATATGTATAATCAAAAAGAGACAAGATTAGCGATTCGAATAATAGGAGTTTAGTACTAATAGGGAGAGCGTGACGAAATGGAAACAATTTTGGTAAACGTATATATGCGGCATTGACCTTTTTAGATACTTGCTCTTCAAAGCCCCAATTCTACTGCATTATAAGCCCAAGATTTTTCGACTGCGAGAAGATGGAAAGTTGAGTAACATTTATTGAGAAATTAGGAAGAAGATCGCAATCTAAACTGCCTATCGGCAGAATGACAGATTTCGTCGGATTAATGACCAGTGCACGATCTTCCGCCTAGCCAGCGATATGGTCTAAGACTGCGTTTAAAATGGCTGCTCCCTCATTCATGTCTTCCCGTTTACAACGGATATATAGACCTGTGTGTATATCGAAGAGAGACAGGCAAAGCTTTCACAGACAAAAATATGATGGGAAGTCTAATCGACTCAGAAAAAGGCTGGTCGCAAGCATACCGAGTTATAAGACACATTATACAAAACAAGCAACAAGAAGGCAGGCAAGCAGACTGATAAAGATATGACAGAACACGTATTGAAGTTATGCTAACGCTGTTCCAATGCGGTGTGCCGAGGAAAAGGAGGAGGGGTTTTAATCAGTCAAAATCTGACATTACCCGGCCTACGTGTTGTTTTTTAATTAACACGAATCTCAGGCTGTTTGTCTTATGCAAGATTTCCACTCCTCCTGAAAAAAATGTATCTATTTGTCTGTCTGTCTGTCTATCTATTTATCGATCTAACAAACGAAAATTGAAATTTTCATCGCAAATAAAATAGAAAATTCCATTTTGTGGTCAAACTATGCAAGATAAGAGAAAATATGAATAGACAAAACTTGGGTACTCCAAAACGATCTAGAAATTTGTTGTTGATCACTTTTTGATAAGACGCGCAGTTTTTGTTTTATTCGTAAAAAACAATAAAAATAAAAAATAAAAGTTTTGGAAAAACGACACAAGCTACGGAAAAAACAAGCAGACAAAAGTCATTGAGTCTAAAAAGAGCTACATTTTTTGTTACTCATCATTTTTTGACCGGATGATTAGCTTTTTTTTAATTGTGAAAAATAAAATTAACAATAAAAAAATTAATTTTTGGAAAAACGAAGAAAGGCACAAAGAAATTAATGTACAAAAGTAGTACACCCAAACAAGATCTATAAAGAGGGACCCCGAAATCCGCCCCTTTCTTTGCGCTCAATGTAGTTTTTGAAGGAAAAAACATACATTGACGCAACAAAGCTCAAGATAATCGTCAATACATACTGTAACCGGGTTTTTCATTAGTTCACCCTTTCAACCCCTTTTAACACTGGAAAATTGGAATAGCTTTGACCTATGTTTTTCATGTAGGATCGCGTTGGTGTATTAACGTATAGTCTCTACCTCCATTCTTCTTACATAGCACCATTTCAACCCCTAAAAACCCTCAAACTATCCCTATCAGCGGGTGGAATGTACACCGATACTATAAAAGTAGGTAGACTAGTTTTCAATAGTTTTTCATCAAACAGTGATGCTTCGACTCTTGAAAATCGAAAAACTACCCCTATGAGGGGGGGGGGGGCAAATACGTCATAAACAAGAATGTATATAAAATATTTTTGAATTATTTTTTTCCCCCGTATATAGAATCAATTAGTGTCAATATATAATAACTACGTTAATTCTACTCACTTAGCACCATTTCAACCCATAAAAACCGAAAAATTACCCCTATCAGCGGCTAGAAAGTACTTCATGACCAAGAACGAGGATGAAATACTTTTTAATTTTTTTACTATAGATATGGTCACGCTAGTGCCAATGTATAATAACATTGTTAATTATTATTACTTAACACCATTTCCACCCCCAGAATCCCGAAAACTACCCCTATTATGGGGTGGAAACTACACCGGTACCATGCAAGTAGGTGAAATAGCGTCTAATAGTTTTTCATCATAACAGTATAATATTTACCTCAATTAGACTTACTCAGTGACGGTTCAACTCTTGAAAATTGAAAATGTAGTAAAGGTATGTGTTTGTGTTTGTACATGTGTATGCACGCACCTTCACTATATGGGCGATTAGCAACTAGAGTTCAATTTTGGTTTCCGAGATGCGAGTAAATTGAGGTTCTAAATTATGCAATAATTGTTATCAGTTTTCTTAGATATACGTACCACAATGTACTTTATAATGTGGGAAAGCTGTCTGATCTAGACTATTGAGTATTTCCACTAATTTGTGTCTAAATTATTCTTTTACTTAAAGTACATTATTAGAAAGGTTTAAAAGTGGGTTAGGCAGGCTTAGGGGATCGAAATAATTAGAATTTTTTTTATGTACAAAAGTTGTCTGCACATTCTAAAACATTTTCGAAATTATTTAAAATTTTGTTTAAATAATTATTTACAAATTTGATTTTGACCATTTAAACTTATCTCCTTGACGTCCATTTGTATAAGAAGAGTTCTTCGTGAAAAAATATCTATGAACAATATTTTATGAAGAAGTTTAAGAAGAACTTAAAAAAAATGTACTTTTAAAACATGTTTTTCTTTATCTTCAATGCGACTTTGAACCTTTTACCAGCGAGTGCAAAAAAAGGCTTCGGAGTTGTTATTTGCAATTTTTAAGTGATATAAAACACACCATTTAAAAAAAAATAATGCCAACTTTGGGAAAGCGTTTTGCTCCATCAGCCCTTCGAATTTTGTGTGAAATTTTGTTGAAAAAAAAATGATTTTGCGTTTGTATCTGTTGTTTTTGTGAGGCTATGGAGTTGTTATTCAGGTTAACTGACAGTTTTTCCCGTGTTCACACACGACTTACGAGGATTTAATCAACTTTGAGACTCTGGAAACGTCATGTGTTTTTAAAATTTGATAAAAAAAATACTTACTTTTCATAATTATAATCGATTATAATACGAATTATCACCTCAAATTCGTTAAAATTATAGAGGCTTCGGAGTTGTTAACAAGCCGAGGGACAGACATATAAGCATGATTCTTGCAGTGAGTATTTATAATCTCTAGCATGTTAGTATTGCAATTTAAACTGCATCATATATTTAAAAAAAGTGCCCGAGGCCAATATTATAAAAAAAAATTTTAGTAGTCCTGTCACATTTCAAGTATGTGAATCTGTAGGAAGGGACACTGTAGGGAGGGTATTTAGGGGTTGAAATGGTGATATGTAAGAAGAATGGACGTAGATACTATACGTTAATATAGCAACGCGATCGTACCTACATGAAAAACATAGTTAAAAGCTATTTCTATCACGTTAATGACCAACCCGGTTACAGCATGCATTGACGATTATTATGAGCTTTGCTGCTTCAATTTATGTTCTTTCCATCAGAAAGTAAGTTGGGCGCAAGAAAAGGGGCGGATTTTCGGCTTATTTTGAGGTCCCTCTTTGTTATGAATCATTTATTGACGGAACGCGCATTTTTTTTAATCGTAAAAAACCCCATCTTTCATCCGTTTCCAGACTTATTTTTCCCGCCTTCCGTTTACAGACAGGGTCAATCGTTAAAAACTTTTTAAATTAATCATTGAAATTTGGGAAAAGTATAGAAAAAAATCGATACTTATAAAAAAATTCATAATTTTGCAACAAATAAATTTAAAAAAAAAGCGTTGCAAGGTTTTAAGGCTTAGACTATGACTTTCGAAAAAAATATAAGTACGTTGGCGGCGGCTTCAAAAAGTTGTATTATTTGAAGACCTGAAAAATGAGAATATTTTACAGTGATTCATGCAGGTAATTCCATAGAAAAAGCAGGATATTGAATGTTAATGCATATTTATTGTACAAAAATAGTAAAATTCACTCAAAAATATTCAGTTTGCACTATCTCTCCAGAAATGTATACGGTGTTCTTCGCACACTGTCTTGCCGCAGGAGGCACAACAGTAAAATATCTTTTTGATAGCTTTATATACAGCATGGAGTAATGGTAATGAGACAAAACTGTGTGTCACCCATTTGTCGACATTTTTTCGGACATAGTTTAGGGGAGGACTTACGCTAAAATGTTAAAGAGTTCGCTTCCTTTAAATGGAATATCTGGTAGAGCTTTTTGATTGCTGGGTTAGTCATGATTCAAATTTACCGTCAAGAAGAAGAAGCCCTTTGAAGGCTCCTCAGTATCAGCATGCTACAGAAAAACAATACAGGATCCTTTACAGGTTCCTGTACAGGAATATTCATGTGGGACAGAAGTAGCACAGGATCCTCCAGAGATATTTTTTCGAGAGTCCTACCTGCTCAGGAACCAGTACAGGATCCTTCATAGATACTTTTTGCAGAGATGTCCCACTTGCACAGGAAGGTGTACAGGATCCTCTCTAGGGAATTTCTTGCAGCAACATCCACGCTAATGCAGGAAACTGTACAGGCATTTGATAACCCAGATTCCTCTACAGGAACATGTGCAAGTTCCCTCGCAGGATCCGCGACAGTAACCGGTGTACCAGGAATCTGCGTACGTTCCTGTACAGGAACTTTCAAAGGAACCTGTCAGGTTCCGGCACAGGTTCCTGTACAGGAATTTTCAGCTGGGTTTTTCATTCGCACGCGTACAGTCGTTTGGTTTGCTTAATATTACTCCATCATATAAAGGATCGATCAGAGGGTCTTTTATGTAACTGTACGCACATTCACCGTGCACCGCTCAAAGGTTAACCGACGAACTGCAGCGCCACTCACAGGACCTGACCCTATTACTACCTAGATTTTCTAGAGGGGGGACCGAACTTCCATATTTTCGCAAAGACGAGACATTCCAGTTTGAAAAATCGTTTGTGCCTAAAAATCTGTAAACGGAGAGTTAAAAATAAAAAATAATTTTCTTTTAATTGACACAATGTACGAACAAAAATTAATAGACGAAAGTTGTTCACCCAAAAAGGATCTATAAATTTGTTTATTAATAATCTTTCGATAGGATGATGATAGGATGAGTAGATTTTCTTTTAAGCGTAAAAAATAAGATAAAAAATAAAATAACTAAATTTTTGGAAAACCGTCACAAGAGACGAAAAAAATAAATAGACAAAAGTTGTTCAAACAAAAAAGATATGTATGAAAATGTGCGATTTACAGATGTCTTAGACAAAGTCTATACTGTACATCTGAATAATTTGAATGTTTCTTTTTGAGACTTCTATTACACACAGTGCTTGGTCCTACATCTTTCGATGATTTAAAAACTTTTGAGGAGAACATTTATGAAACATTCAGAGAAGCATGTCTGGTGAAAGGCTTGCTTGAGAACGACAAACATTGTGATCACACAATACTTGAAGCCGCCGAAACACGCAATCCTTCTCAATTTTGTGAATTATTCGTTATAATTTTAACTACGTCTTCCCCTTCTGATCCAAAAAAACTTTGGAATGATTACAAAGAATCCACGGTGGGCAGGAATCGACTTTTAATCAAGCTGAAATGTCAACCAAAACGGTTCCGGCAAAATCATAGATAACACAGGCCCACAAAATAATAAAAGTGATCTGAACTTTACATGTGACAAGACTACCCTTATGTATTTTGACTCGCTGAATCCAATGGTACCGGTTATTTTTACGAGAAGTCGATGGGTTTTGTTTAAAACGCAATTGTTTGAACAATTATGAACAAATGCTTTTTTTCGACAGGACACATTTTTTTAGGTTACTTGGGCCATTGTACGACGAAAAGGTCTGTTGTCATTTGTCCGTAAAATGCATATTTAAAAAGTTATGAATTTTTAAAGTTGAAAAAATGACGTTTTTTTGCAAATTTGACTGTTAATAATTTTCGATCTAATCAATATTTTTCAAAAGTTAAATAACAAATTTATTCTTTAAGATTTCCTCTATCAATTAACGATATGCGATGTTGGATTATCAAATTGGAAGCCTTTGTTATCGCAATTTACAAGTAGCACTTTTTACGCGCGGCGCAGTACGTGCGCAATAGGCGCTCGCAACTCGCCGCTCGTCACGAATGCGATTTGTTTCGGCTTATCGTAACTAATTATTCATTTGTTAAATCTTGTCTTTTACAAAGACAAGATTCACATAAAATTAGTAAGTATTAACAATTCATCCAAAAACAAAAATACCTTATATTGTATAATATGACAAAATAAGTAAAATAGAAAGATGTTTGTTCTACCTTTCTATTCCTTAGGAACATTAAATTTGTTTTTACATGTATCACTTTTCTTGCATAAACAAAAAAATATACATTCTAATTGAGCCGCTAAACAACAACATGGTGCAGTACGAGAACAAGTGGTACAGCGACAACTTGGGACGAATTCGTCTGCCGGCGGTAATAATATATGTATTTTTTTTGGTAACAATACATTGTTCTCTATAGTGTATCCATATTGCAAAGGATCCAATTTTTCTGCATTCGGGTTTAGACAGTTAACTTGCTGATATGTTACATAATATGCTCGATGAATATGTAAAGCTAAGGAAGCCGAAGTTGGTGGCAATTTCTCGAGATCACAGTTCGCTGTACTCCAATCACGGTGTGCCTGAACGAACTTTAAATGCAAGGTCATAGCACATCCCATTTGTTTGTTAGCTTCGATTAAGGGGCTTAGAAATAGTGTGCAAAAAAAATTTGAGTCAAATCCGCCGAGCCGTTTTTGAGAAAAGTGTTTTTTATGGGTTAAAAATAAAAATTTTCAAAAAAATGTGATGTATTTTCACTTTTTTCACTTTATTTAACAAAATATGGTAAATAAATATAATATCAGTCCATATGAATACTGAAACAAAAAAGAATTTATTTTTGCACATGTCGGGCATTGTATTCTTGAACAGCTTTTACTAAGTTACTTGCGTAATGAGGGTATGTGCTCGAAACTTTCTATTTAGCCCAGGTCGTTTTAAAATCCGAATGGACAGATTCCATGGCTTGTTCACTGTAAAATCTAAGGCGTTTTTCAACTTTACGATAAAAATCAGGGACATAAAAAAAACCGGGTGAACTTTAGGTGTAATTGAAATTTCCAAATCACAGTAACTTCGCAAGCAGTTTTCTTTGCACATGGTGTACTGCATCAACATATGAATTAAACGTGTGTAGGAATACAGAACTCTTGGAAATTGTAAGGAAAATTTGTTTGCTTGGCAAGACAGTGGAAGTAAATCATCATCTGCGAAGAAGTATAAAAATCGTACAAATACTTCTATAATTTACTCAGAAAATGCTAACACAGAAATATTAGAAATAATTCCACCACCAGAACTACACCTCATGTTTGGGGTTATGAACAAAATGTATAAACACATGCTGATGGAATTCGAAGATGAGTCTCCAATAGGCTCGGATGTGTAATGTTACTCGCGAGTTTGTACATGGGTGTCCAGCATTCGCAGGTAATTATTGCAAAATACTGTTAGAAAAAATGGACTTGTTGCGTGGAATTTGTAGCATTGCTTGTTTAAAATATGTAAGGTGCTTTAAGGCTTTTCAATTCGTCGTTAATTCATGTTTTTTTCAACATTAAACCCGAAATAAGTAGATTGTATATCTGAGTTTCAGCGAAGCTACTCTGATTTGGAAATTCCAATTACACCTAAAGTTCACGCGATTTTTTTCATGTCCCTGATTTTTGTCGTAAAATTGAAAAAGGCCTTGAATTTCAAAGTGAACAAGCCATGTAATCTGTGCATTCGGATTTTAAAACGACCTGGGCTAAATATAAAGTTTTGAGCATACACCCTCATTACCCAAGTAATTTACTAAAAGCTGTACAAGAATACAATGCCCGACAAGTGTAAAAATAATGTATTTAATGTTTCAGTATTGATATGTATTGATATTATATTTACACTTTATTATTATATTACTTTATTATTATATTACTTTATTATATATTAAACACTTTTCTCAAAAACGGCTCGGGGGATTTGACTCAAATTTCGTTTGCACACTATTTCTAAGCCCCTTAATCGAACCCAACAAAAAAATTGGATGTGCTATGGACCTTGCATTTGAAGTTCGTTCAGGCACACCTTAATGATAAGTTTGATATCAAAGTTCATTGAAGTTTTCACACTTCGTGTTTTTTTTTTAAACATTTACTTAATATTCTTCAACTATTTCTTGGCAGCTTTGTAAATCAGGAGCTGACGAATCTAAAAAATTAATAATTAAATAATTATCAAAATGATATATTAACACTTCGTTTTTTCAACATTCAATTTACTTACGTCGACCAAAATCAAGAAGATATTTGTCGGACTTGGACGTGGAAGTGTATAGAAATATGAAGTTTCGACCTTCCACTTTGATTATTCAACAATATAAATAATCTGATGATAAGCTGTATATTATTGGTTGCGATATGCGGGGACATTTATGAGCGAGCGAGTTGCGAGCGCCAGGCAGGCCAATAACCTGTATTGCGCACGTAATTGAAGAGTAAATTGGTTTTTTAACTTTTGAAAAATATTGATTAGATCGAAAATTATTAACAGTCAAATTTGCAAAAAAACGTCAATTCTTCAACTTTAAAAATTCATAACTTTTTGAACATGCATTTCACGGACAAATGATAAGAGACCTTTTCGTTTAAAAATGGCCCAAATTACCTAAAAAAAATGTTTCCTGTAGAAAAAAAGCATTAGTTCATGATTGTTCAAATAATTGCGTTTTAAACAAAACCCATCCACTTCTCGTAAAAATAACCGGTACCATTGGATTCAGTGAGTCAAAATACATAAGATTACATGGTTTTTACCTTTCGCGTCCTAAGTGCATACGGAATCATACCCAGCTCCCGGACTATAGGGTAAATGTGTGAAATTTTGGAAGCTTCAGGCTCCGTTGAAGTTATATTTATCCACGATAAAGTTAATGGAAGAACGGCGTTTGTACGTATTTCGGGTCGCACATTTCAAGTTTGACCTCAGAATTTTTGTAAAGTATCTTTGAATATCCCTAGCCTAGGGAAAAAGTGAATTAATGGGCAAAACTTGAGGCTTAACGGAGCTTTTGTTTGTGAACGTATTCTACTTATACTGCCTAAAAATTAAGTACATAAAGCTTTAAATTAATATGTAAAGTAATAAATAAAAGTATTTTTGTATTTTTTGATAAAATATTATTTATCAAGAGGATAAAAATAAAAAAAAGAACACAAAAATAGTAAGAAACAATTTGAAAAAAATAAATAAATAAAGGATTAGTTTGTATCACAATGTAAAAAAATTGCACTATTACTATTTGAAATTTGTACAGGTTTTGTGTACATTGAATAGAAAAAAAAAGAAAAAATAATAAATGAAACTGAAGGTGAATACGAAATTGTTTAATTTGTGAATAAAGAATGTATTGACGAAAATAAACAAGTTTACATTTAGTAATATATTTAAACTAAGTTTTAACTAATTTTTTAAATTGTTATTTAAGTAGATATAATAATTTTATACATTTAGAACTTTGCATTAAATCTGAACTTATAAATTTATTGAAAAAGATGCAACGACTGCTTGCTTTAACCTCGTTAAGTAATTTGCACGTTTTATCTTATTTTATTTGTTTCTATCTTATCATTAAATAAGTAAATAATATTTGAAAAGTGTTTTACTCACCGTTAATTGTTTCATTTTTTTTTATTT
The DNA here is from genome assembly GCA_932074435.1 of Andricus kollari. Lineage (NCBI taxonomy): Eukaryota > Metazoa > Arthropoda > Insecta > Hymenoptera > Cynipidae > Andricus > Andricus kollari. The sequence continues at coordinate 2,073 of CAKNWW010305509.1, read as the reverse complement.
TCTATCCTCTTTATAAATAATATTTAATCAAAAGCTACAAAAAATACTTTGAAATAAAAACACTTTTGAGATCAAAAGAGATCATGAAGTGAAACTTTCTTCATTCGTTTTTGTATATTCAAAATATGAGAGAAAACAAAGTTTTCCATTTTTTATTTCGGTCTTACGATCAATTTAGAAAAAAATAAATAAAAGAGAAATCGAGTTTCAATTCCCTTTTAATATTTCACGTTTCGGCCTCATCTGTGAGCCTTCATCAGAAATAAACATCTTAGATGCAACTTTCGGAGTGAGTCATAATGTAACGTCGAAGCGAACGCAAAATTTAAAAATTCGTAGTAAGTCATATATTTAAAAAAGTAAAAAGTATTGGGAAATTATAGAGATAGTAGACAAACTGATGTCTACGTCACAGCAGTTTGTTAGCTGTTTTTACAGCACTTTTAATTACAAAAATGTGAACTCTTTTGAGCATATTGGGAAATTTTTTTTCATCTCTATAATTTTCCAATACTTTTTACTTTTTTTAATATATGACTCTATAAGAATTTTTAAATTTTGTATTTCGCTTCGATGTTACATTATGATTGACTTCGAAAATTGCCTCTAAGATTTTTGTTTCTGATGAAGGCCCACAGATGAGGCCGAAACGTCAAATAATAAAAGGGAATTGAAACTCGATTTATTTTTTATTTTATTTTTCTAAACTGATCGTAACATTGGAATAAAAAGTGGAAAACTTTGTTTTCTCTCATATTTTGAAAAATGCTTTCGTTTATTATTTTACATATTTATTTAAAGCTTTATGTACTTAATATGCAAATTCTTGGAAATAATCATCGTAAATTATGAAAGAGTGCTAATTTGTAAATCAATTTTTCTGTCGAGATTTTCAATGAAATCTTGATACTCTTGGAAGATAAATGTTTATCCATGACTGGAAAAAATCTCTATGCATTTGGATCAGATACCCCGAACAGAATTCCGGTGGGAATTGAATCATAAATTTGGCGTGAGACCAGTTATAGTACGTAATAATTGACTAAATTTATGGAAGATCATAGAATGTCTTTTAATAGAAGATCAAAGAATAACATGAAGTGCGATTTTGGAAGCAATTGATAATAAAAAAGAAGGAATAATATTTTTTGAGGTACAGGAAGAATATTTCTTATCAACTTACTCTTGTCAAAGATTCGCAAAGGAGGTGAAATAGCTCTAGCAGTTGCATCTTTTGAAATTGCATCAACATTATTACGTGGAGATCGCACAGCCACTCAATGTTCAAACTACCTTTGGATTTCACACTAACAGAATGTCTGATATGTAATATTACACATAATTCAGAAGGAGGTCGATTATTGAAAAAATGTAAATTAATGGTATAGGATGTGTGCACAATGTCACATCAGAAAGCATTTGAAGCGTTGGATATACCTTTACAAGATATCAGATCGAATGAGAGGATAATGGACAAGGTAATGGTTTTTCTAACTGACGATTTTCGTCAGAGTTTACCAGTTATACCAACAGGAACATCAGCTGATGAATTCAATACTTGTTTGTAACAATCGTATT
>CAKNWW010305496.1:688-21154 GCA_932074435.1 Andricus kollari | reverse complement strand
TCCGATTTTTCAGAGCGTAAAAAGCATGCGATTAATATAAGTAGTAATTGTGTGTGTTATATTATGTTTAAATAAATAAATAAGTTAAAGATAATAACATTATAAATTTAAAAAATAATCTTTAATTTTTTTATTAGCATAAACGGCTAGCTTGACAGTCTATGAACCCTTCCTTGACTATCTTCGAGAATTTAATATTGGAGTGTTGAACGGCTTACAAATTTGTCTGTGATATTTTGTAGATGGAGTCTAGGAGTGCTTCACTGACTCTGCTTGACGCAATCTAAAAAGCCTTATACTTCTTGAAGCACTATTAGCATGATTTTCCAATACGATATTTTCAATTTGTCAAATGCTTTTAGACCTATCCTAAAGTCACAGACTCGGTCAATGAAAATTTCCAGCACTTTTTTTTTCCGTGTAGGAACAAAATAAACATACATACATCGCAAGAACATGGATATTAATAATAATAGTCAATGACGGATTAACGTTTCAGATAACTTTAACATAATTACTGACACATTGGTTAAAATAGGTTCTAGGCAAAATATATTAATTACCTAAAATTAATACTAAGGCCAATAGAAATAAGAAATATATTGAGTATTTAGTATGACGTCACGATCATGGTAGGTTAGGTGGGATTGACTGTAAGGTTAGTATGGATGGTACATGAGCACACGTGCATGCATATGACTTTTTGGAAAGCATATTCTAAACGTAAAAGTTATAAATTTATTTATGATAATATTTTTCAAGCATAGAATGCATTTGCGCAATTATTTATCATTTTTTGTCGATTGAAGACTTCAGTTTACATAAATAAAATATCTGAAAATTCGAAGTTTCAGTATCCATATCGAGCCTCAAATTTTGTACTTTTTATTATTTCGTAAAACTGAAAGGTCGTCAACCGAAAAAAATATGAAACATAATTGCGCAAATGTATTCTGCACTTGCAGAATACATTGGTTTAGAATATTTTTTAGAATATTTTTTCGAAAAAGGCATATGCATTCGCATGTAAACATGTAATAACTACGCTAACCTTCATGACATTTCAATCTACTCTGTCATGGCCGTGACGTCATATTTTAATACTCAATTGAACAAAGACATAAATTCATTAAGTACCGTAAACGGGGACTAAGCAGCGCATATTGGGGGGGGGGGGGCGCACCCTAAATACTGCATTTAAAACCCGATATTACTACTTCTGCAGCATATCATATCTGCGGCATGTCATATCTGCGGCATGTCACATCTGCAACATCTCTCCGTAGCAGATTGCCAATTTTGCGATAAGCCTACTGAACCTAATTTTCACACTTGCGGCTTGTCTCCCCAGCCGCAAATCTCCCTGCAGCATCTCTTAGCCAATATAAACTTAAATAAAGTTTAAATAAAAGTTCAAGTAAAGCGAGAGGAGGGGAGGGGTGTAGTAAAAGAAAAATATATACCCTTGCATAATTAATAGACGTTCCGTAAGGTAGGTTTAAGATTATGTTCACTTACAGGATTGATGACTTTGCAATAATTGTATATGTCACATAAGGCTGCACAGTAGAGTTATATCGCACATAATAATGCGCAGTAGATTCCTATCTTAGATAAGGATGCGCAGTAGAGTTTTACGATAATCAGCCCTGAGCAGAGGAGTTATAGGATTCGCTGAGCTTTTTCGGCATCTCTTTTCTTCGAAGTGGCCACTTTATGGCGCATTCGACCTCTAAAGAATATGTATCTACCAACAACAAAAAATTACAACAACGCGGTACTTTTGGTAAAAAAAAGAATATTTTTTATATTGCTTCCTCATAGAGGGAGGTTTTTAATGACCTACATTTTCAAATCTACTTTTTTGAGCTAGATTTTGAGCTAGATCGGACAAATATTATTGTTTTTTTTTGGTTTAGAAATTTGAAAAGAAAAATGTTTACCATGTTTATATGAGAGCTCTGCGAACCGTATAACTTTTCTGCGTAAGTCTGATTACTGTAAAACTTTACCACGCATTCTTATCTACGACAGAACTCTACTGCGCAGCAGTATGTGCGATATAGCTCTACACGGAAAAAATTTATCCGTAAAAAAGTCACGAACTCGTAGCTAGGTCTCGGATATGAGACAAATTTATCGGACATTCATGTATTTTCATAAATAAGCTGCGAACTTTGAGGAAGAATTGACGAACTCGATTTGAAAATTCTAAAACGGTTCATCACTTTTTTTTACGTGAGTAATTACAAAAATATTACGAGTAATTGGGAAAAGATTCTCAGAGCACTCACGAGCTTGCCCGAAAAATCTGGGAGCTAGAACGTAGGTTCGCCTGTACGTGGCCCGCACTCCCGCTTGCGGTGCGTGTGTGCACTCGTATGTGTGCTTCGACCTCGTCGGATGAGTGGCTAGAAGTTTTATAATACATACTTTGTTGGGCCTCGATGGCTGCGCGTGTTTACGCACTCCTGGTTTATGTTTACAAACTGGTGAGTGAGCAGTCTCTGAGGGTTCGAATCTTCTGAGTTGCGAATTTATAAAATAATATTAATTAAATCGCACAAATAAAATTTTTCCTTTTTATATTTCAGTCTGAAATTTTCGGGAACTGTTCGTAGGAAATTCGAACTGTTCGTAAAACACTTCGAAATTTATCCATACATTTTTCATAGAAAGGAGAATGTAATGTTTGATTTTTTTATCTCGTATCCGAGACCTAGCTACAAGTTCGTTACTTTTTCACGGATAAATTTTTTCCGTGTAGTGCGCTTCCTTATTTACGTTCGAACTCTACTGCGCATCATTATTCGCGATATAACTCTACTGCGCATCGTTATACGCGATATAACTCTACTGGTCAATATTTTATTTGCGGCTGAGGAGTAAGATGCAGGTGTAACAATTAGGTTCGGTAAGCTTGCCGCAAAATTAGCAATCTACTATAGGGAGAGATTCCGCAGATGTAACAAGTCGCAGATGTGGCAGTAGAGTTCGGGAGACTTGCCGCAGTTTTGTTCCATTTGTGGACGACTTAAATTTTTTTCGGGGAACGATGCTGCAGGGAGACTTGCGGCTGAGGTTAAATGGAGTATTTCCACTTGTGATGTAATTTCAAAATGGCCGAATGGGTTGTAAACATTGCATCGCGTGTATTATCTTGTTTAAAGAACTGTGTTTGTCGGCAAATTAAAAATTTCTAGTGAATATCTGATCAGTTTATCCGATGAAGTGTAGGTCCGTTATTCTGATCAACTAAGTGCATTTAACAATTTAGATCCCTACGCTCTACAAAGTGAGGAATTTTCCACAGGCATAAGTGATGTACCGATGAGCGATCTTGTATCATATTTTACGGTCACTCATAGTTACTAAACGTGTTAACAATTGAAAGCATAGAGGCTTGTAACTTTTACGAAGCCGGATTCTTTGAAAAAGTGGAGTGCAAGAAGGTAGATGACAAGTTATATATCAACAGGTGTCGATTAAAATGTAATGTATGAAATTTCATATTTCAATTAAAAAAATACTTCTAAAAATGTCCATGTGGTATAAAATTAAAATAATTTATAAGAGACTGTTAACTAAATAAAATTTAAAAATTTAACATATTTTTTATTATCTCAATCATTGAATTCTACTCCAAAAAGATGACTAGGATTTTCGTAAGTATTTTATTTTTATAATTGGGTCCCCTGATGATGGAAATAGTGTATTTCCGAAACGTTGGTTTTTTTTTTTATAGATTTAACAACTTATCCGACAGAGTTGATACAATTTTGTTGTTCTTCTTTTTTCTCTTATTTTGGATTCTCGGGTGTTAAAGAGTCTTATATCTTATTTGTTGTTGTTCTACTGGTCGTTGTTATTATTTGTTAGTAAAAGCTTTTCGTCCTTCAATGTAGGACCTTTTCCGTACATAAAATTAGATTTTAACACTTTGGAGAACCTTATCATCTCTCCACACTAACTACGAAAAGTGTGTAAACCTCTCATATCGATTAAGATACTACCAAAAGGTAACAACCATGATTAATTTAATATAAAATAAAAAATGTTATTGAATCTTTATTCTGCCCCCCCCCCCCACCGCCATGTTTAGCAAATTCAACAATAAACTAAGATTGTGGATCAACACATATTTGCTTAATGACAGTTCGAAGGGAAGAGAGTCCATGCAGTAATGAAAAATGAACGTGCCAAAACTAACCTCACCACGCACCAGAAAGTTGTTATCTACCTTCTTGCACTCCAATTTTTCAACGAATCCGGATTCGTAAAACTTAAAAGACTCTAAGCTTTTAATTGTTAACACATTTAGTAACTATGAGTTACCGCAAAATATGATACGATATCGCTCTCACTTACTACCGGTACATAACTAATGATTGTGGAAGATTCCTCACTTTTCAGAGCGTACCCGCTAAGAAGAGAAGAATAGAGAAAAATTAATATTTTCAGATTTAAACGAAAGAGTGTGCATTATTTAATTCTTTTGAATGTGCTAATTTTCCATCGGAAGAAATGCCCAACGAAAGAATAGGTTTATCTCCGAAACCAATTATTTTCTATTTGCTTAACGATTGTTAGTTGTTTAGAGTTCCATGCAGGCGAACATATTTTCCATTTTTTTAATTCCTCTTAATGCGAGCAGTAGACACACCTCTCATGGTTATTTTTAATTCCATACTTACATGATGTTTTTTCGATTATTTAATTCTTTCTAATCTGTCCACAAAATGCGTGCACTTACATGGTTTCTATTCCTCCGTGTGCAACATAAGTGTGGAAATTTCAATTCTTTTTCTCATGGTTATTTTTAATTCCATACTTACATGCTTTATTTTCGATTATTTTAATTCCTTCTAATCTGTCCCTTTTTTTGTCTATTTCTCCAACAGATGACAGTGATGATGCCAGTCTAACTCAACGGGCCGTTGTAAGAAGACACGTCTCTCAAATGTCAAAAAGCAAAATATTATTTTCCCAGTGAACCGGTCTTTTTGCGCGATTGTTTTATAATTCTTTTTCCGTGCACGCTCTATTTAATTTCTTTTTCAAAATACCATTCAAAAATTAACAAGAATATCTTAAGAATAAGGCAGAATCCAAGTCCAATCAAAAGATAATAATAAAAGTGACATTTCTCCACTTTTTAATTTCTCCCAATACACTTCCAGTACATTTTTCTGAGTCGATTAAAAGGAATAGCTTTTGCATCTACAAAGTGACGCTATTCTCTTTCTTTCTATTCTTTCTTTCGCATTCCTCCACTTTTTAATTCCTCCCAATACGCTTTCATTAAATTTGTCTAAGTCGATTAAAAGGCATAGTTTTTGCTTTTTTTGTGCTCGTTGGAGGAACTTTCGATGGAGAAAAATTCACGTATTAATGGGAATTTAGATTCTGAATTTTTTTGAATTTTTCTCTTCTTACCGGGTAGGGATGTAAATTGTCAATTGCACTCAGTTTATCACAATAACGGATCTTCACTTCACCAGATAAACTCAAAAAATATTCATTAGACATTTTTAATTTGTCGATAAACACAATTCTTTAACCAAGATAATACACGCGATGCAATGTTTATCACAACCCATTCGGCCACTTTGAAATTTTAAGGCCTAATGGATATACTCTATTGGCTTCGGGAGGCTTGTCGCAAAATTGGCAATCTTTTAGGGAGAGATGCCGCAGGTGAGGCCTGCCAAGAGGAGACATGCGGCAAGGGAGGCATATCATGTAAGGGAGACATGCTTCTTTTAGGGTTTTAAATTGAAGTTTTACTATTGTAGCGTGTCACGCCATAACCATGTAAGTCCATCGGGACAAATTTTTCAGGAGACAAAAAAAAACTCAAAAATCGAATTCTCAAAAATAAAATAAAAATGAAAATGTACATTCGAGATTTTATGGTGCTCTCGAGATCTCAATAAACAACATTTTGAAGAAATTAATATTTTTCGAGATACAGATCGTCAAAAATCGACTGCTGTCAAAACCGTGAAATGCCATGGCATTTTTTTTTAGGGTTTCGTAGCCCCGGTCAGAAACCCTTATAGTGTTGGTAGGGTATCCGTTCGTCCGTCTGTGGAGTAGGGGAGGGAAAGTATGGATGGCGAAGGTTTGAACGACTTAATTAGGGGAGAGTTGGGTATGGCGTCAGTGCGGGGCACGGTGACTGTTACAAATAACGCCCGTATTTTTTTATATTTATATTAGTTTTTCACATAAAATAGTTTTCTCTGTTTAGAAAAATAGAGATTTGATGCAATTTCTCTTTAAAAATTCGCGTCAGTAGAGTAACTATGAAAAAAACAGTTTTGGCGGAAACCGATGAAAAAGTCTTTTGCTGAAATTAAGCACTCACAGCATACTTTGAAATACTTAAAGCATGAAAAAGTTAGATTTTAATAGGTAAAGTATTTTATTAAACTTCTTGTATCATGATTTGTTTCTATAAACGTTTTAAATGTATTAAAATTAATTAAATCTTGGGCCATCACATATGGGGCATGACGCCGCGTCGCGTCGCGTCGCGGGGTGCCCATGTATTTCAGCTGGGAGTAAGAGGTTATATCTGCTTTCGCCACATACTTTACTTTGATTGATAATAAAACATTATATTGGTGTTGAAAATTCCTGAACTCATTTTTTCGTTACATTGCACTTTCCAGAATTATTATATTATATAATTTTTATTTTACAGTGTTCATATTGTTTAAATAAACGGCAGTGATATGTCGGTCTCCGTACCCTAGTGGATGGGGTACGCTGACTGAAATGCAACATCCATCCATTTATTAAATATCAAATAATGAAGTAATTAAAAAGCGGTTCGGAGTAATAACATATGTCCCCTTGTAATGTAAGCTTCACCTTAAAAAATACGCACATCAAAATCACATTTCAATCATCATTTATAGGGCATTTAAGTCAAAGCTGGACATCATACGTCACTCTCCCCTACGTTTTTTTTTTGAGGTAAATAATTTAAGAAAAAATGAAATAAAAATAAAATTTTTTCAAACATTTTTTTTTTCAAAAAATAATACTATCTCGCCTCTAGTTGCAGAAGGGGTAACATCGCCCGAATTTCCTTCTTTTTCTTCAAACTAAATCCATTTCCGGTTATCTTTTCTGTCTTCTGAATAGCCTCGAAGATTTCCATGCCCACACCTCAAAGAAATAAGGATTATAAACATGACGTGAAATTTAATAAGTTATTATTTTTTTTAGCATTATAAATTAATTAAAGAATCTTTTCGGTGTTATAACCCCCTACACTGTTTTTTTCGCTTACGAACAGCTTTGGTGTCTCTAGAAGTCCCAGGCACATTTTCTTGGTCTTCTAAATTCATTATCCACTTCAAATTTCACATGCGAGATGGAAAACAACACCGGCAATACGTGAATCAAGGCTGAATACATTGAAGACGAATACAAATGAATGTCGCGTAAGTGCACGCATGGAACATACATAGAATTTTTAAGCCAATAAAACGTGTTTTCAAAAAAATGTAACATGGTTATGACATGGCACTCTTTAATTGTTCGTTGCCCCAGTAAGAAGACTTGCATTGATCGGGATTAAAAAATTTAATTCACTTAAAAACTCATTCTTCCGGTCGTCTCCTAAACTGTCGGGGAAATAAATATAGTAAACTTCCGTTTATTTTAAAGACCGCTTTTCTTAAACCCATTACACGCACTGATTTTAAAATGCTCAGTTTCGTCATCTCCCACCACGGTCTTTGTACACTCTACTCCGCGTCAGTGAATGACCAATAAAAAAAAGAGGCCCCAAGAGCCCCCTCGTTGGTTTAAACTGATTATTTTTTCACGTCATTGGTACTCTCACCTCAAATTTCGTATAGTTTATTGTATTTCACAAAACACTTAAAACACTTGAAAAATATTACTATCGAGACCTTCATAACGTACCTTTACGTTTCGGAGATTTTCTCTAAAAAGTCGTATGCAGTTGCAGTACCATGTACTAACCTCCCTGACGGCTGACATTTCCACCTATCGACGTCATGCCACAAAACAAACTATTCCGCGAAATATTTTCGTCGTTTTTTGATTCTATAATATTGATTTTTAGTTGGCAAATTGTCGTACGCAAAAAAAATACTTGAAAAACACGCATGCATGCATGCAGACTAACGTATCGAGATTTTTTCAACTGCGCAATAAACCGGATATCCACTCGCCTGAACCGTTTCCATAATATTGCCCAATATATGTACTCGACAGAGTATTCGCGCGCTCGGGCCTTCCGAGGCGCGAGTCGAAACCATCTCTCGCCCTACGCGCTGAGAAACTAAATGGGCCAGCAGTTCTTGGAATGTCGGATGTGTTTATTTGCATTATTATTGATAGTATTTATTACTGATTTCATATCACCCACGCTTTTCGCTTGAAAAAGTAGTGACCGGCGGCGCATCGATACAAGAACGGGGCAGCCAATGAGCGTCGTGGATAAAAATAAACTTTTTAATCGCGGCAAGGGTGGGGCCCCCTCCAGCTTTAAAATATTTGGTTGGGCACGTCTCAAGGACCTTAAAATAATCGGAAGTCTACTGTATATGAGAAAAATCAATCCTCTTCATGCATCTCGAAAAATTTCACACAACAGTACTGAAAGGAATTGAAAAATAGAAAAGTGCGTAGTCAGGATCTATAAAATTGAATACCTGCCAGTGAACGTTGGAAATTGCACAGAACAGTACTGAAGGGCTTTGAAAAGTTCGAGTATGCAAAAGAAGGAATAGAATGGATTTAAATAAATTCAATTTCAAAACGCTTGGTTGAATTAAAATCGAAATTAATTATTAGCGTAATGAGTCGTATTTTATTGTATAGAAAAATGTGTACTACTTAAATTCAATAAAATGGATATGTTAATTGCATAAGGGCAGATGGAAAATAATTGAAAAAATAAACAACAAGGCAAAGTTTAATTAAAGGCACCCACATGACTCAACTCAAAGTTCCTTAAAATTTAATTTTTATTCGCGATATTTAATGTAAATCCTATTATATAATTTTTATCATGCCGATACGCATGGCTCAAATAAAAAACTAAAAAAACAATTTTTCAACCTAAAAAATAGATTTCCTAAAAGACGGTTAGCTAAAAGATTTTGATTTTTGTTGCAAAATAATTAGAAGGCTACGCACATTTAAAATCTACAAAAATATTTAGCGTGCAAGGAAGTTTGGGTTATGTCATATTAAGACCCACGTTGACTCAAATTTTCTTTCAGAAAAGCCCTTCAAATTTTTTGTACTATAACGCGATTATTATCCTTATTTGCGAGCTTATTTAAAATTATTAAATATGCACACAAAAATTTCACAATATATAATAATCATAAAGTAAAAAACAATATTATGAATGATTTAAAATTTACATTGGTGAAAAAAGGTATTCCTTCCTTTGGATTAAAAATCAATAATTTATTTTTAAGGAGTACAATCAAATAATTATTTCAGCTTGCTCTCTAAAAAACTATTGCAACGCATGCGCAGTGCAGTTGGGGAGCCGAATTGGCAGCACAGCTCTTACCCCTGGTGCACTTCAGGTTTCTGTTTGGCAGGGTGCACGACCGCAGGCGCTATCTTATTGGAAATAGGAATAGGAACCTATTCTATTGGAAATTTGATATACAAATTGAACCTAAAGGGAGTGGCTGAACTCGGCAAATCGGGTAGAGGCACGATCGCACCATAGAATCATAAATAACTCATAACTTTTGAAATTCTATAAATTCTGATATTGGAAAAGGAAAGTTGTATATTATTTTAATTTTAAACATTCAATAATGTTATTTGAATAATTGATTCAATATAATTTATTTTATTAATTTCAATTCAAAACTATATGGCTTACCAGAAAATATTTGTATTTAAACTGTTTAAAAGGGCTTCAAACCCAGTTGCTTTATTTAAAATCAATCAATGATATGTCCAATACTAAATCAACTACTGCGATTTATTTAACTGTTTATGATCGTGAAATATTTGTAATGTTCCGCGGAGAAAAGGCTGTGAGGGCAACAAAAATATTTTATCAGGTTTTCGATGCTATTGTTTCTTAGTCGTTCTTTTATAATAAGTAAAATTATTTTTTAATTTGCAATTTAAAGTCTTTTCCTCCCGGAAATTAAATAAAAGGATTGTCTATTCTCTATACACTAGACTAGAGTCCCGCTATAGTGGTGCCCGAGATACAGTACAAGAAGATCCAAGGGGGCGTGAGAGAAGCGCTTGCAAGGTCAGAGAGTTGCGTTGTTTACGGTTCGGTGCTATAAGAAGCCACAAGCAAGAAGGAGAAGAAGAACTGTTTGGAGAGTCCCGAGATAGTGTGAAGCGATTAAGTGTAATTGAAGTTTATTTTTGAAAGAATCTAATTATATTATTTTTTTAATTCATTTAGTAAACAAACGTTAACCATACCTGTAATTAATGTAATTTTGCAGTCATAAAAATGACTTTGGGACATTTTGGCATTGGGACTTCTTTTAATGTAGTGTTTTAAATGTAAATTACCTTTTATATATTTCTCCTTTTTAATAGATTTATTTTTTTTTGCTAGTTTTGGTCCTTTGTCTTTTTTTATTCTTCGATTACTTTCTTTGATGTTAACATATTCCATTGTTGTAGATTCTATTTCGTTTCCCTCTAGATTTTCTTTCTGTTCTTCAGAATTAGGTAGAGTCGTCAGAGATTCGTATACTGCGATGGTATTGCGTTACTTTGACATAGCTGCTTTAGATCTTCCAGTTTCGCTTTGGAGATTTCGAGTCTTTTTGCGTAAGCTCTTTGAAGTTGACAATGTTCAAAGTTTATGAGATGACCGACTTTATTCGTACAGATTGAAGTGCGAGCATCGAACTTGTATTGAAGCTATCCAGGATTTTCGAAACTTGTAGAAACTTCTTTAACGCAGGGCCATATAACGTTTTCTCCAAGGGTGTTTTTTGCCCAAGTTTGTTTTTCAGTAATTTGCTTCAGATCAAAAACCATATCTTAATCAATTTCGGTAACATTGCATTGGTAATTAATTATTGCATGCCATTGGTCAGGCGTAATGATATCGAGATTTTTACTCATGCGTTCAATTAAGCTATGCACGGAATCGTTTTCATTTTGAGTATGGCCCTTTTCTAGAAATATGTGTGTAATTTCCACACCAAATTTCTCGGCAGCATATACAGGTACGTAAGCAGCGAAAACAATCCGATTTCGTTTTTTCCCAATGCGTTGTCAGAAAAGAACTTGAATTCTAATATATTTTGTTCTCTTTTTGTTCGAATGTAGTGTAACAAGAAACTACCTATTTCATTAGACCCACGCTTCGCAAGGTCTTCATTCCAAACGTAACAATGACCTCCATGCCGACAAACATCGTAGACTGAAAAATTGTATACAGCTGAACTCCGCTTATAATAAAATGCATACGTTTTTCCTTGCGGGATTTGCAGTACTTTTTGTGAATCGAAATATGCTACAGAAACACCACTACTTTTAATTTTGTAAGCATCAGCGGTACCAGTGTCCTTTAATTCTCTAGCTCCACGAGTTACACACGTCGTACTGATATTTTGCAGGTAGAAAGAAACTGATATTGAATTTAGTATTAAACGTATCACTATACTACCTCTGAGTTGCTACTTTTATTCCGAAGTTGTCTTTCTCTTGCATCAATTCGGTGTACATTTCGTACATTCGTACAACGGATCCAATGCCATCGATATATTCTTTATTTGTGTCCTTTCTGGTGTAGTGTGATTCAACTCGCTCAAAAAGATTCATATGCTGGACAATGCTTTTTACAGTTCTGTCAGAAATTTTACTCGTCTTCTTATTTGTACCTCTCTTATCTGGTGAAATATTGGCTCTTGTCCCAAGTAAAATATACTTTCTAGATTCTTTCCTGCGTTTTCCTGCATTCTTCTTTACTTTCAATATTTTTATAGTATGTAAAGCAATAAAATTCCATGGTCTATTATGATTTCCAATCGCCCAAAAATCTTCAAATTGCTCCCGACGATCGGGCTCGTGAGATTTTTGTTTGGCATTTTAATCGGCAATTTTCAGAGCTCGCTTCACGCACATCCTGCGATGGAACTAGATTTCATATTAAGTTGATACATTCTTTCCCATAATTTCTTGCAGTATTTGCGACAACAGCTTTCCCGTTAGAAAAGTTCAGTGGTCGTTTTCTGGTTAGTACTTCTCGGGGAAAATCTCTTCTACTTCGCTTTCCGTTTCCAAGTTCATCTAATGAATTTTCGTTATCAGTAGTTGCTTCGAACTAAAACTTCATTCTCATTAACTTTACCTGTTTCTATTGAGCCCTCTCATATCCCACTTCCAAATACGTGTTAACCATGAAAATCATTTATTTTTGAAAACAAATTGAGTTTACTGTAATTTATAATTTACTAACGCTAGCGAATTGAAAAATCCTATTTCATACTGTTTTTTTAAACTTGTCTTTTAATTCTAACAAAATATACCACTTACCGTTTAAAGTTACTAAGTCCCCTAGCGGACCGAATGAACGGAACGGATACGCTACAGCGTATCGCTATAGTATCCACATCGTATCCTCTCCGTATCATGGAAGAAAAACAAATTAAAAAAGGAAGATGAACATTTAACTTGTTGAAATTCGGATTCTACGTGAAATTTTGCGTTAGAAGGTCATGGAGTAATTGCAATTGTTTTTATTGTAACGATAAAAACTTTTAAAAAATATAATACGTATCGACAACGTGGGCTGAAGGCGACTTCAAGCGTCCATAATAAAACATCCATCATCGTTTAAGCAGTACTCCTTAAACGATTATGGATGCGCTTGAAGTCGCCTTCAGCGCACGTTGTCGATAAGTATTATATTTTTTTAAAGTTTTTATCGTTGCAGTGTTAGGTTCCCCCGGCTTTTTTCCTACAATAATAAAGATTTTTCCTTAAAAAATTGGGGGATGATAGCGAACATGCTAACGTACGTCCCCAAACTCTTCTGTTATGGAATAATTTAAAAAATTTCATTTTGCTAAATTTGATTAATATGTGTGTATTTTGAGGTTATGTGTGTTACAATTCTCCCCGCAGCTTTACTTCCAAACTACACAATATTTTTGGTCGAAAACTTAGGACAAGTAATAAAACATAGTAACTAATGTCCCGGAACTAAGCTTTTTTGTAGGCAATCCAAAAAATATATTTCATAAATAATTTAATTTATGCTGGTTAGGACGCCCTCTATGCCACTCGGTATAACAGATACCAACATTATCGGAATGACAGAGACTTCACAACCGATCCTAACCCCCAAATAGTGCATATACAGAAAAATGTTATTTAGCAGAATATATTTTTTTTTGCTTTAATCCCTTAAAAAAAGAGTTCGGGGACAACCGTTATTCTATTTTATAGCATCTCCGAATTCAGTTTTTACAAATTTTAAGTTTTGTGGACAAAAACCCGGGGGAACTGACCCCGATTGAAGTATCACATGCCCTTAAAATAACACTAAAATGATCAATTCTTTAATTCAGTATTTTGACTTACTTAACTGAAAAACAAAGGGTTTCATTGTATAAAAGTAAATTTATTGTACAGGATAATGTTTAAATATTCGAATTCAATATGAAAATTTTAAGATTTTAAGTCGAAATGTATTGCATTTTCAACAAAATAGTTGATTTTTCAACCAAAAATGATTCATATTTAAAGAAAAGAAATGAATTTCAACGAAATAATTGAGATTCCAAGTTAAAAAGTCGAATCTTCAAATCAAGAAAAATGACTTTTCAGCAAAATAGTTTAAGTTTGTATAAAAGATATAATTTTCCACCTGAAAAGACGAATTTTCAACGAAACAGTTGAAGATTTAAGTCAAAAATACGACATTTTTACCAAAAATGGAATAGTGCTATTTGCAGTTACAAAAATTGTTTTTCGACCCAAAAAACGAATTTCCAACAAAATGGTAAAAAAAAGTGAATATTTAAATTTTCGGTTAAAAAAGATCATTTTCAACGAAAAATAGTCGGATTTTCTTATTGGGGAAGTTTCTTACAAACAGGGGTAAAAAGAGGAATTCATTAAAAAAGGGTTAATAGAAGAATAGAGTAAGCAGTGTTATTCACATTTATATTTTAAATGTCTGATGTCAGATTCTACATTATCTCCCTGCCCCCTACGTCACAATTCGTCACAAAACCTGCCCCCCCCCCCCTGGCAGTGTGACGTAGTTTTTGAACGGCCCTTACTATTTATTCATCAGGTAAAACGAAATTTACGGCATTGTATCTAAAGCAAAGTATTGATTTAAACATTTAAGTATTAAAAAATAACCTAACTGTTGATCCTTTCCTTTAATACTCTGTGGTATTTCTTGAAGCGAATTTTCCACTTTTTCAAGCATGTCTCTTGAATAGACATTCCGTTCTATTTTCAGAAAGCCCTGCACATTAACAATATTACTTTAAACCACTTTTACATTAAGATAACTCTTTTTCGCCAACATAAGCAATTATTGTTAACTATATGTATATCGTTGTAAAATATAAAAAATTTGGTATACCTTTGGTATAACTGCAACTATCAGGCAAAGGCCGTAGCCGGGTAAGCATGGATCAAGTTTCCCCGCTTGTTTTTGGTTCATATTTTAGGGGTAAGTTTTTACCATTATAGGACTAATTTACCCCAAGTTATATAAGGTATTAAGACAACAAGAAAAAAAATTTGCAATTAATTTCTTCTACGAGAAGAGGCTAATTTTTCTCTGTCATATATCCAAGTCCAAAGTAATAACATATATGTTTTGGGATAAGATTATAGGATTACTTCATGGTTAAACAAAATAAATTATGAACACTCAATTGTATGAGAATGGGGGGCCAACTTTATTTTTAGGTTATAAATCAATAAAGTAAGTATGATTTCAACAGTACACCTTACTCTGATATGCTATACACTTCATCTTCGTCACTGTCTTCCTCTATCACGGGATTCATACCGTTTTGTGTAAACAATTTACTAAGAATTTCAGCTGGCCTTACGACTTTCGACAAGTACTTCGCGTGTGATAAGTAATAAATAATGGCTGCTATATGGGAGCAGCAGCCAATTGTTCTTTGGCCATTGACACATTCACAATCATATCTTTTAATTTCTGCAATACTCACACTGTTTGGTCTATAATCAATGAAACATCTATATAATTTCCGACTAATGTGTCTTGACGTTACCTGGACCTTTAAAATATTTGCCTGCTCTTTCACAGATTGCAAATTGATAGACCCAGTCTCATTTATCACTTCGACTAAGTATACGGAACTGCTTGCGAGAGTTGATAGGAACCCGAAAATAAGATTTTCAGGTCTGATTCCGGCATTTCTCAAGAATATCGTCGTATGACACTTTGAAAAATAAGCTTTTTACGAAACCAACCTTTCTCCTCAGCTTCGTTAGCTAACGTGTTGTCGACATCAAATTGATGTTTCATTCTTTATATTATTTCTTCTAAAAGCTCTGCATTTGACTGTAACGCCTTTCCAAAGTGATGGGTCAGAAATACTGCAATTTTAAAATACAGCCCGACCTTCGGAAGTAGTTTTTTTATCAATCATATGGTCTAGTAATCTACATTTTTGTTTAATTATTCCATGGACAGACTGCTTTCGATTACCCTTTATCGCTGGCAGCAGTACGGTAAAGCCCTTGGACTCCAGTAGGTCTTTTGCATCGCGAAAACCACGATCAAGGACGAATGTGTCGCCTTCATTCATTAATTGCCACAAACCATTCGGATCTTCAATAAGATTTTTTCAAATTTCAGTGTCATTCAGGTTCGCATTAAATGGTCCTGCCATGTCTAGTACTCGGCCGGTTGCTGTACAGATATAGTAAAAGGCTTGCATAAGGGAACCTTTTTTTGAATCGAGTAAGATTTTCGTTGGTACTCATTACTACTGTTTTTCTGATGACAAGCATATGTATCATCGCAAATTAACATTAGCTCATTATCAGAATTGTATAACATTTTAGAGACATCAGTAGTATGAAAATGAATATTGTGTCACGTCTAGAGATAGCACTTAATCCAGATCGTGAGGGAAAACATCTTTTTCAAAAGAGTTTATGATAGATGTGGAATAGTTTGAAGCAAGCTGCTCTGATTCTAATTGCAAAATTGCAGCAACCATTTTGTTGGAGTTTCCTGTTGGTAATTTTAATAGAAAAACTATAAGCGCTTGTGTTACTTCGTTGGTGTGAGTGTTTCGCATTGACGT
Organism: Andricus kollari; assembly: GCA_932074435.1. Classification (NCBI taxonomy): domain Eukaryota; kingdom Metazoa; phylum Arthropoda; class Insecta; order Hymenoptera; family Cynipidae; genus Andricus; species Andricus kollari. The sequence continues at coordinate 4,838 of CAKNWW010305496.1, read as the reverse complement.
TAGCATTTCGCGCAATTCGATCATATTTTCCCATGTCAAACCTGTGAAAAGATGTATTTTTTCTTCAGATAAAGAACAGTCTCCAACTTTGTCAAGAATCAAAGTGTCACATTCAATATTTAAACTTTCAAGTAACTCCGATAGCTGTCAATCTTTTACTTTTGCGGAATTCGAATATACACGTAAACAAGTTAATTCTTCGTCAAAGAACCGACTTTTTCTTAAATGTGCTCGACAACAATGCGCCTGTTTCGGAACTACTGTTAAATCTTGTGCCTTGTAACAAACATAACAATATTTGTGCGTTGCCACAGTTCTTTGAACTTGAAATCGAATATGCTCGCAATCTTCGCCTATTTTAGAATTTGTAATGTTTGCTTTGAATTCTGTATCTTCGTCCCTCGATTGCGAAGAATCATCGCATTTGATTCATCTGCAGACTCTTACTACTTTTTGCGCTTATGTGCACTCTTATTATTTTTGCTGCAAGCAGCGCATCTTTCATTCATAGAAATTTTCGATGAAGTTATGTTGTTACCCACTGCAAATGAGGAACGGTCGCTGCATGACGACGGCTGTGGACCCGCCTCCCCACCCTGACCAGCCGCCGATAACGGGGTTCCGACTCCCTAGCATCATAAACACTGTTTTCTGCCTGACATGAAGGCATAATATTTTTTGTATGCTACATGGATCCAAATTCGCCGGACGGACGGTCGGCTACTATCGGTTTTTAACGCACACTCAAAAGTGTCAGACACTCTAAATTGCAGTATACACTGAAAAAAATGGTAACTTAATTTCTGATGTTAAATTTTTGTCGATTACTGGTCAAATAATTTTCTGGAGAAACGAGAAAAAATCTGCCATGGCAACGCTATGCCTACAGACTGAACAAAATAGTTGGTTGGGACAACTAATAAAGTAGTAGGATCAACTACATTAGTTTTTAATATATGCCGCTGCTATTTAACTGGCTAGGGCTACTACTTGTATTCGCTAGATTGGTAGTACTTGCCCTTACTACTTTATTTATTGTCGCGACAACTTTCGATGGTACATACTATTTTCAGGTAGTAAGACTTACTACTTTAATCAGTAAGTCTTACTATTAAATTAGTTAGTCTTACAAATAAGCTAGTGGATCGCACTACTTAAAGTAGTAATCCTCACTATTCCAATTAATGAGTTTTACTATTTAAAATAGTAGTCCTTACTATTAAAATTAGTGAGTTTCACTATTTAAATTAGTAGTCCTTAATATTGAAACTAGAAAGTTTTACTATTAAAATTACTGGCTCGTGGACTATTGCGAAGTTATTACTTCTCAATATTGAAATTATAGTAGATTTTACTATAATTTGTAATTAGTTGACTTTGATTTGTAAATATAATGATTGTTGGATATTGACTATTTTAATATCATTTTTTTTTATTAATTTTTATACCTCTAGCTCGTCGCGCATTCTAGAATACCTAGAATATAATTTATAACAGTTATTGATCAAAATTCCCCATTCAAAATCCATAACACATTTCTCAATCCTCACTTCAATGTAGCCCTGTACAAATATCTCGTCTCGACACAGCTATTGTATAAAGGAAACCTTTTCAGCTCAAAGACCCTAGTTAGATCCTAAATTGTCTAGAGAAAGCTAATTTACTTCGTCCAAGATACCCTAGCATAAGTTTCTGTTTATCCTTTGAATCTTCCTCGACGGTTAAGATGTTTATGATATAATTGTATATTTTTGGCCAGCCGACCCAAAATCTGGAAGCTTTCGAATTTGTCACGTACACCAGGTACCTTCGAGAAGAGCAAGATAAAACCGCCCCCTATCCCTCTCTTCGCAATTTCCTACCCAATCAGTTTTCCTCATTTTTCCCACTTCGAAATTTTTGTGCAATTCTTCCCTTGCTCGTCACTTTCACACCCCCAAAATGTATCATTCGCTTGTCAACTCTCGATTCGAATACTTCAACTCTTGTCTTGTTAGATAATTACTTAGTAGCGTTTAACATATTATATGCAGTCCACTCTTAAACCTGTTTTGTATTTAAAAACTGAATATACGTTATTATTTACAGAATTATGGTATCAACCTTATAAAAACCCTTGGAATCTTTTAAAATATCCTATAACCTTACAGGTCCTGTAAAATCCTTCTGTATCTTCAAAAATTCTCTAAAACAGCATGCAAAGTTTATGAATTCCATAAAATTATTAAAACCGTCGGAAATACCTTGAAATTGTTTAAATCTCTTGAAAATGAACTGGAATCTCTTAAAATACCCTAAAATAATTCAAAGTCTTTGATATTCCTATAAACTTGTGAAATGAATAAAACAAGTTAAATGAATCTTTTAAAATATTTTAAAGATCTTAAAATTGCCAAGAAATTATAAAAAATACTTTAATATATTTCAAATCCATTCATTATTTAATTGTTAATTAATCCTCAGGATCAATTAAATAAAAACTTTTAAAAACTCAACAAAAAAATCCATCAAATTAAGTAGAAGTGAGTGAATTAAAGGAATGCAGGATAAATTGACAAGAATTTAGGTTAACCTCGAAAAAAATAATTTCAAATCTCTTCAAATCTTAGAAACCCTACGAAATACCTCACCTCTTTTGAATAAATTCTTTAAAATCCAGTACATTTACAAATTTGTATAACTTTCATAAGTGAAATAAATCAAAAAATGTTTTTTAAATTACGAATATAATAATAAATTATGTATGTTATTTTGAGGTTATGTTTTTTTGAACCAGGTACTCAAATACTTTACCTTAGATTGCGCTTTATTTTAGCTTTAGTTTTTTCAATGGGATTTTCATTAATTTTTTTACGCTATTCTCTTGCCGCCTTAGCTCTTTTTTCTTTTTTTATCTTTCGCTGTTTATTTTCTCCGAGTTTTTTTGTTCATTTGCACCGAGTTTAATTAACAAAATAACCATTAAAACAGTAAGACCTTGAAAAACAACCCGGGTATCTCAAATTTCAGTTCTTAACCCCACTTCCCCGAGGAAGATGTGATTTAAACACCTAGATTACTAGGTTTAACCATTAAAACAGTAGGACCTTGAAAAGCCACCCGGGTATCTCAAATTTTAGTTCTTAACCCTATTTCCCCGAGGAAGAATGTGGTTATTTGATACGCTGGTATGGCCAATATTAGGTTATGGAGCAGAAATATGGGGATGGAAAGAAAGGAAAGAGATTGAGAGTTTACAAGAAAGGTATATAAGATGGACGCTAGGGGTAAACTGGATTACGCCGGGATATATGGTGAGAGAAGAAGCGCAAAGGGATAAATTAAGTACTAGAGCGGGAAAGAGGGCATGGCATTTTGAGACGAAGCTGTGGGAGGGAAAGGGAGGGGAGTTAGCGAGAAAGTGTTTGCTAGAGATATAGAAGACAGGAATGGAGTAAACTATGAAGAAGTGGAAAAAAGGGAGAGGGAAAGACATTCATTAGAAAGGTGGGGGAGGATTGAGGAATCAAAATATAATAAATGGTATAAGATAATAGAAAAGGAAGGAGTATCAAAGTATTTCGAAAGGGATGGGGAGAGAAAAGATGGACCAGAATAGGAAGGCTTAGATTGGGAAACGAGGTAAGGGAAGGTATGTATTGGGAAAAGAAAGAGAACAGGAAGTGCAGAATCTGTGAATGGGAAGAGCAAACATGGGAGCATGTATGGGAAGGATGTAGGAGAGGAATGGAAGATAAAGGAAGTTGGCAAGAGAATGTGGTATTGATTCTAGGGGAGGATGGTTTGGGGGAAGAGTGGATGAAGGATTTAGTGGGTGCTAGGGGAGTGAATGAGAAAGAATGGATACAAAAAAAGGTAAAATGGAGGTACAAGAGAAGTGAAAGAAAAAGGAAACGGAAGTCGCTTAAATTAAAAGCGTAAAGATTGGTAAGTAATGGTTATGTAATAGATTAAGTAGATGCAGATGCGTTTGCGTTTGCGTTATCGTTCCCTCTCTCTCTCTCTCTTGCTTGCACACTCTCTTTCGATCACTCGTTCGCTAACACGTCCCAAATTGTGCTATCGTCAAAAAATAGGAATAAGGATCTAGATATAAGCCTTTCTGTAAATAGATGTAAATAACTGTAAATAGTAAGGATAAGTTTTTATA
>CAKNWW010305484.1:0-10689 GCA_932074435.1 Andricus kollari | reverse complement strand
AGGAAAAGGTGAGAAAACAATGTGCAACATTGTTCTGAATGATGAGAGTTTAGAGCAAGTTGACAAATACGTATATCTAGGTAGCTTATTCACAAGCGACGGAAAAATAGGTAAGGAGTTAGTTAGGCGCATTAATGAGGGTAAGAAGGTTATCGGTAGAGCAGGGTCCATTCTCAGAAATGAAAACAAATCAAAAGAAATTAAAATGACCGTATATAAAGCTTTAATTGTACCGGTTATACTATACGGTAGCGAGACATGGACATGTCAAGAAAAGGACAAGAGTAAAATTAACGCGATTGGCATGAAAGCCTTGCGCATAATATGCGGGAAAACACTGATGAACAAAGTGCGAAACGAGATAATCCTCAAAGAATGTGGTACAGGGGAGACACTAGTTGATATATGGGAAAGAAATCAGTTAAGGTGGTTCGGACATCTTGAAAGAATGAAAGATGAACGACTGACCAAACAGGTGTATACAGGTTAAGTAAATGGCACAAGGCCCAAAGGTAGACCGCCGAAAGCATGGATAGAGTCTGTGAATGAGACATTAATTCGAAGAGACATAAGAAGCCATAAAATCAGGATAACTTGCATAAAAACTGCATAGACGTGAATGAAGCTAGTGGAGTATGCCAGGACAGAAAAGTTTGGCGACAAATAGTTTATAAAAAGAATGTGAGTAGAGTGAATGATGCCTGAAAGAAAGACCTTGGATACTAATGCGGAATGAACGTGTTATTTAAATAAATAACACGAGAATTCTAGATCAGTCTAAAATATATATACCCTGCACCTACATACCTACTCACCCTATACCTATATACACATACGCACACTTCTACTTTCCAACCGAGCAATTCACGCCTACCCCGAAAGGGAAACGGCTTAATGGTATAATAATAATAATAATATTTTGACATCGGATGTTGACACGTCCACTTTGTTTGTTTTGACACTTATGAGTCTTTTGTCAAAATTTAAACAACATTTTGGCGAAAGGCGATCAGCCCCACAGTTTCGATTTTTCTCCGCTGAGTCAAGTGGAGAACCAACTTCCTATAGGCTGGAATGACTTGCGTGACATACCCCTGATTGGACGTCATACGCATGTTGTTGCCAACTATATGAGCAGTTTTGCACGTGACATCTAGTCGCCGCCGACTAGTCGCGGGACAAGTAGTCGTGGAACATCTAGTCGCCGCGACATCTATTCGCTGGGACTTCTAGTCGCCAAAACGTTATGTTATAAATTATACCAAAATAAAACAAAAGAGATTAAAACTATCTAACACATATAAATTATAATGAAATTTTTTGGAAATTGTTTCCATCATAATAATAATATCTTATGAATACAAATTTTTCCTGAGACAAAGGAAAATACTCTTAATTTGTGTCCGATTGACGAAAAAAATTTGCCTGGGTAAAAGTCTTAAAAAGTACGACTCCCTATTAACAGACAAATATAAGAGCATAATTGTCGTACCTGTAAACATTTTTTGTAAGGATTAAAAATTTGTTTGGACCTTCCCCATACAAATGATAAAAAATATACAATAGATGAGATGAGAAATTTATAACCTGGGCACCAGAAGAAATGTTTTAAAGAAATTTCTTTAACAAGGTTTTTTAAATTGTTTCTTCGCCACTAAAATTTTATAAAATTGCAATATATTCTTCTGTATTCTCCTCCTTGTCTCAGATAATACTCGTACTTTGTTAACAATGTGCTGTTTGATTGTGAGCAGCTTTGACTTGTTCAGTGTATGGTGGTAGATCCTCAGTTCGCGGGCGAACTTTTGGACCCTTTCCGTGAACGGCCTACCAAATGCTATGTAGTCAATTGCACACTGAACATGGGAGGCATTCTGCCTTAACCATCCAATCTTGTGCTTTAGTTGATGCAAGCGTCTTTCGGTCTTTGAATCCATCGTCGGTTTTAGCCTTCGATCTGAATCTGAATTCTTCGAGGTATCCTCACGAAGGGAGGTATCCATCTCGGCCAGATCTTGGGGCTTAGGTCCTCCTAAGTCCTCCAGGTTGTTAATGTTCCACCTTGTCCTGAAAGTGCTATCATATCTCAAGGGGTGCCTGCTTTCCGCGTTTTGTAATTTTTGAAAGTTTCCAATTGCAAGGCATATGATTTTCCAAGTATTTAGAATAATTAAATTTAAAGGTTCACAACACTTCTCGCAATATTTTTAAATTCTGAAATTTTGAACGGTGAAAATGACAATGATTTTTTTTTTACAGAAATCAATTTTTTTAGTAACAAAATCTATCCAGTCGTGTTTCGAATGTGAATTAATACTACAAGATACTTATTAATATCATATTTATCGTCTTTAAAATGTCCATAATTTTAATAAAAAATTTTTACCAATTTTTGGAGGTTTCGAATTTTAAATTTCTCAATATTGTAGTTTCAAATTCAAATGTTTAAAATGTCAGGACCATTCTGCTCTTAAATATTTTAAAATTGCATAATTAAAGCCTTGATAGTCAATTTTGAATTTAATAATTTTAGATGTAAATATAAAGCAATTTTGAATTGAAAAGCTTAAAATTGTACAATTTCAAATAATTGAATCATATTACAGCAATCTTGTTTTGTATTCTTTATTTCAATTTTTAATTTTCAATTTAATATCTTGAAATCGTCCTAGTTTTATTTGAAGATTTGAACAAATAAATAATTTCAAATTGAAAAATATTTCATTGAAAAATTTCAAGAATTAAGAATAATCCTAAAGGATAATTTTAAATTAAGAAATTACAAATTGACTTTAAAATCAAAAAGGATAAAAATGGAACTATCTGTAATTGATACATCAGTAAATGAATAGATTCGGTTATTTTAAATAGTTACAATTTTAGAGTGTTGAATTTTGATGTTAAACTCTAAATTTGTGATTTTTTTCTTCCATGGGTTTTAATTTTGTAATTAAAATTGAATTGCTTGAATTTTGGAAACATCACATCACAATTTCGGAGTAGAAATTTTTGCATGTTTAATGTTTCTCATTTAAAATTACTATGTATTTTGAAAATTTTGTTCGAATAATTTAACACACACTCTAAATTTAGCAAAATTCGTCTAATCAGCTTCAATGCTAAAATATAAAATTGTTATATAATAACAATTAAAAATTTTAGAAGCTTTCACTTTGAAAGATTCAATTTAGTTTTCAATATTAAATTTTCAAATCTTATTCGCTTTGAATTTACAATTATTCTAATTCAAAATTTTTAAATTTTTAATTATTTAATTTTGAACGCCTTTATTTATAAATAATACAATTTCAATTCCTCTGAATTTTAAATAACCCAAATCCCAAAAGTTAAATTTTAAAATATTCAATTTGTAACGTTTTGACATTGTCCTACTTTGGAAATTTTAACCTGGAATTAATTAATTTCGTAATTCTTCAAATCAAAATGAAATTGTTTAATTTTCAGCGCTTCGACTATGAAATTATTCAATTTAACTCCTTTTTCTAATAAACTTGTCCAAAATCGTTCAATATATATATTTTTTAAATTTCAGATGCTTTCAATTCGAAATTATTAATTATTGTTTCAAAAATATTTAAAACCTAATACTAGAAAATTGGGTAATACAAAAATGAGGACACATCAATTTTCTTATCCTACTTATTATATGATTCAAAGTCAGTCGATTTCTTGCTAAAAGGTTTCTTATCGAATTGAGCAATTGATCATATATGTGAAAAAACCGTGGGTTTTGCAAAGAGAGTTAATTTTTCTTCTAAACCGTGAGAAATGACGAATATTTACCAGAAGAGGCAGGCAGCTTGATTTCGCTAAGGCTGATGCGAAATTTGCTGAAGCTCTGGATATTTCTGGCACCACAGAGTGTGGATACGCACAATGCATCTGCAACTTTTTGGTGGTTTGGTGGTGTCATATTGTTCCCACGAACAGCTAGGGGAAGGGTTCGTCCACCCTTGTAGAGCCCCGCATGCAATGATAAGGGAAGCTCTGGGAGGTCACCTGGTATCCCAGAGTTCCCGTGCCTTAACAGGTGCCTTTGGGAAATCGGACGATCTCCTAGTGTATATAGTCTTACCCTCGCATGCGGGGCTCTGCGAGGGCGGAAGAAACCTTTCCCTAGCTGCTCGTGGGAACATCAATGATATTATCAAACATCGTTTTAAGTTCGTTTCAAAATCATAGAACACGCAGAGAATCCAAAAATGGGTCGGGCAACAATGCCGACTACCCTACAGTTGGGGGAGCCAATCAAGACGGAGACAATACGATGGACTGGCAATATCTCAATACTTTTGAGGGGATGAATCGACTTAGGGACGACCTGCTGGAGTGCTACGATACTAGTATGGCCCCTGAGCGGAAAGGTTACATAGCGCGACTGCGTGCTCTGTTGTGCGAGGAATACCCAGAGCTCTCGCACTTTGCGCACCAACTGCTGCGAAACCGTGCCGACGACCTCCGGAAGAGGGGTTATATAAGCGGAGCGCCTACTCTACTGTAGTCAGAACAAGTCGGCAACAGAGAAATAGGGGTGACACTGAGACCACCCGCGGGCAGGAATCCAATAGAGGAGGTTATTCCGAAGAATCCGACCTCTGGACCATCAGTTGTAGTATGTATCATGCAGTGAGAACTTTGGCGGATGTAAACCGTGAAACAAAACCAACGGCTGATAATAAGACCTAAAGATGCATACATCAACTCAGCACAAAGACAGGCTGGGCAGGACAATACGCCTCTCGCATTCAGTGTGTGGTTGACTACATAACATCTGCCAGAAAGTTTACTGCCAGGGTCCGACAGTTCGCGTGCGAACTACGGATCCGTCATAACGCACTCAACAAGTCAAAGCTGCTGACCATCAGGCAGCATATTGTTAACAGAATGCGGGTACTATCTGACGCTAGGAGAAGTCTAGAGCAGGGAGAGAGGTGGGTCAGAAAAAATGAACAGTATTTCTCTGACCCACCTCGACTCTTCCGAGACCCTCCAGTTATGGTCGATCACCCGCTCAAATCAGAGGACGTCGTGGCATTTTGGAGAGGAGTCTACGAAGTCCAGCATCGACTGGATGAGAGCAATGAGAACACGAAAATAAATAGCTTTTAGGAGCTGTGCAGTGCCCTCTAACACCTGAGGAGGAATGTCCACCTATCAATACTAAAGAGGTGAAGAAATGATTAAGAGGCATGAAGAACTATTGCGCTCCAGGACCAAATGGTATCAATAGCGTCTGGTGGAAGAAGTTTCCTTCAACCCACCATCATCTGGCCCGCATTTTCACCTCATATCTAAAGTCTGAAGATCCCATTCCGGAGTGGCTTGACCCTAAGAATTACCGGCTAATAACTTGTCTGAACACGCTGTATAAGGTCTTTACAGCTATCCTAAATGATAGATCCTGAGTAATAGGATTTTTCGGATAATCGGACCTGTGTGGCGAGAGATATACGAACAACGCGGCTCAAAGAAAGGCGTAGCAGGATGTCGGGAGAACCTGCTCATCGATAGGCGTGCCTCCAAAGACGCAGAATCCTGCCAGCACTGCCTATCGATGGCCTGGATTGACTACCGGAAAACTTTCGATTCAACCTCCTATGGACTTATCATATGTCTGTTGGACAGCTTAAAGGTTTATCCACAGATACTGATGTGCACAGAGGGATTGATGCGCCTTTGGAAAACAGATTTACTATCTGATCTGGAAAATATCGTGTGACAACTAACAACTCCAGCTATGAGAGAGGTGTACTTCGGGGCGAAAATATGAGCCCTCTCTTCTTTTACCTCACACTATTGAAACTATCTTTCGCACTTCGAAATTCCCAAGGGTATTTCTGCGGCAAACCCGGTTATCGGGGGGCATAAGGTTACTTATGTATTTTACATGGATGATCTCAAGATATATGCTAGAAATTCGGAGCAACTAAATCTAGCTCTAAGGATTGTCGAGGAGTACACGCAGGAAATTGGAATGGAGTTTGGGTTAGACAAATGAGCAAAGGTTCATTATAAGCGAGAACAACTTATTGGCATCCCCAGAGACTCTAAGCTCGTTGACAGAAGCGCTACGCGACATGTTGCCGTTGGAGAGACTTGTACATACCTGGGCCCGCCGCATAGCCGCATTCAGGACGTAACATCTTGAAAGAATGCTCTTTGATGCAGATATAAACGTCTTATCTGACAGATTTGGTCTTCCGAACTATCAGCGAGAAACAAAGTATCTTGTCCCGGTCCTTCTGTATTTATTTGGTGTAGTTTCATGGACGAAGGACGAGCTCTGATTCCTTGACGTCGGGTCACGAAAGGTTATGCACATAAACAAAAGCTTGCACCTTAAGTCGTCCGTTACGCAACTTTACATCTCACGCCGTCATGATGGTCGTGGAATACTGAACATCGATTGTCTTCACAACAGGATCATTCTGGGTACAGCACATATAGTCACAAATTGATGAAACCCTCTTCTCCAAATGGTCCGGCAACACGAAGAAGTGGGCAAAGGAGCTTTTCTGTACAAAACAGCGGAAGAGGCTGCTTAAGCACTTGACCTTGATATTAATATCAGGGGTGAGCAAAATGCATAAAACATTATCCATCTCGCGTACTCACTCCTGTAGGTCCGGGTCGAAAAAGCACAGTAGAAAAACTTCCGCGAACAGCTCCCCGACAAGAGGATGCACGGCATCTTCCACAGAAATGTGGAGGATCAGTCGATGTTGTTTGAGCTAAAGTTTGCTTTCCTAAAATCTCTTTCATGGAAGTCGGGCACGTAGTGTTTTATTTTAGCGTGTCAAGGCTGTGTCATGCACACCCCGAGCATCTAGGACACATATTATCTAGTTGTCAAACTCACGCGGGAACGACGTACATTCAAAGACACAATGCGACACGAAGAGTGCTTTATTACCATCTCCTTCACTCTTACGACATTAGCTCTGATATTTTTCCACCAAACGCACCTAGGGAAATAGAATCAATTTTCGAAAATAAGAATTGTCGAATTTGACGGAACTGTATCTTCTCAAAAATGGTGTCAGTCGCGCATTCGAGGCCTGACATAGTTATCCTTGACTGCGAGAAACGAATCATGTTCGTTATCGTATTTTCGGCACCAGCTGACAATAACATCACAGGCAAGGAAAATGAAAAGAAAGAGGGAGTTGCGACGCAGATACCCGGAATATTCTGTTAAGTTAGTCGTCCTGTTCAGCCTTGCTCTTGGAGGAGCCAAGCTTTCACTTTTGTTGGATCGTCATATTGAGTCCATCGCAGAGTGTAACCACGTATCTCATGGTCGTAAGACGTGGTTACAGCTGAAACGTTACCGCGATTTCGCTGGGAGCGGGTGCAATTTTTGTAGAATGGCACCCGCTCCCGGTGTAATGCCGCGGTTGTCCTTACGATTAACTTTAAAAACAAGCCGAGGCACTTGCGAGATGGAAGCAGAGGGCTGTCATTCTTGGGTCGCTCCATGTCCTCAAGACACACGAGGGTTTCGTCAGCCTGTCGTTGTGTTTTTGCCGTGCGAAATCATCTGATTCATTCAAATAGGTTACAGCTAAATTCTAAAAATAACATTAATTCTAATAACAAACTAGAATTGAGGGTTGGCGGTAAAAATGAGCGCAGACGTGATAAACCTTGCTTACAAAAAAAGACCTTTGATTAAATAATTAATTCGTAGGCTCATTTGAGAATTTTACTAACGAACACAATAAATTTCTCAACACTAATCCCTATTTTCGCTTTCACATGAAAGTCTTATAGTTTCGAAAAATTGACATTCTGCTGAAAGATACACGGGTTCTGTATTATAAATATCCTCATGACAGTAGATACAATATACAATAAGGGTAAAGTGAGGATAATGTATTAGGGTAGAGGACGAGTGGGTTCTTTGTAAAACCTCTAGAAATAGTATATTATCATAAGCTCTTATCCATTTCCCTAGGGTTGTTAAAATAACTTCCAAGCTATTTAGCTGTCTCAAACTTAAATAGCATTTTTTCGGGTATAGATCGGCTGACATCTTCAGAACATTTTCTACCCAATTAAGAATTGTCCCACAAACTCTAATTGCAAGTTCAGATGTATCTATTTTCAATCTGATAGCAGATCTAGCAGTATTTTGTGGAAAATTCAGGATTTTCTCATAAAAAGTGGATTGGACTTTTCTCTAAAATCTAAATACCTGAGACTCCATATGTGACGCCACACGAGAAAAAAAAACCTTAAGTAGGCTAGCTAAATGTTAGAGTACAAGCATTTAAAGTTCAGCTCGCATCACTACCGCAAGTGAAAAATTATTTTCCTGCTTAAGGTCCCTTTTCTCCTCTTTTCCTTTTAGTAGAAAAGGGGAGCACGTATTTTTTTTCATTGGACGTTCCGTTCTCCGCACCTTAGTCCATTTGTCCTATTGTCACTCCTTACCGGTTTCTGTATACTGTATTTTTTTTTGTAATTATGAAGCACCGCTAAAATTTTTACTCCTTAACCGTTTCCATATTCTTAAAATTTTTAAATAACATCTTGAACATTACTACTCCCGATACTACTACTCCCGAGAAAATAAATTCTCTTTTACTCTCGTTGTGTAGGTCTGTCTGGTAACTGTTTCGAATAGGAACGTCTGATGGGAAGAGACGAGACACTCGAAAAACAATGCGAGGTGTAAGACCGATGGAGGGAAATTTAACGTGCTTATAAAGTCGATGAAATGAACTTTTGATTGACTTCGGAATGTAAACTGTTGCAAGCGGATGTTAAGTTCATTGATCCTTGAGTTTTTAAATAAAATTGAAACTTGCATTTATTTCGTTATTAATTTCGAAATATATTGTTGTTAATAATTCACGTCTGGATATAAATTTTAGCAGTATATTTAAAAAGGATCTAATACAATTGGTTTGAGCGCATAAAATTTCCTATGTGATTTGAGATATACAGTGAAACTCTGAGATAGGGCCCCCTGATATAGTTCTTCCGAGAATTGACGCCGCGCTGCAGGTATAAGTAAGATGAGCTGCGGGGGAATTTCGGTGCTCACTCAGGCGTGACAAAACAGGAGCGTTGCGATAAGGCGCTGTATCCTAACGGCCTACCTGTCTAACTGCGTCATGACGTTGCGACAGTTCACTTGAAACGGGAAGCACACATGTTTACATAGCGAATTAGCAAGATGGCGAGCTCGCGTGGACCAGCAGAGGGTCTCCGAGGCCATAAACCAACTGAAGCCGATGGGACTGATCGGAATATTTCGTGTTATCGAATCAGCCTGTCTTTGACATTGACAGCAGCGCCATCTGACACGCAAATATATATCGCGAAGTAGTACCTCGAAGTTATTCGAGCAATCTTAATGAAAAAGAGCAGTGAATATCAATTTTCATCAAAAATTTTATACTATGGTTTAAAATTAATTATTTACTATAAGATGAAGAGAGAGAGAGAGCTAGAGAGAGAGGGGGGGGGGATATGATCGTTTCGAATGTGTCAAGTGTTGACGTGAGAATCTTGACAAACTGTGTTTTTCGTGGACAGATAATTGAATATTTATAAAAGTAAGTAATTTTCTGTTCAATAACTTTTTCGTCTGTCTGGTTGGGAAACTGCGTCGCATGCATTATATGCGATTACGCAGAGTGTTTGCTTCCCACTTGAACTGTTTTGCGAGGTGTTTTGGTGAAAAAAGTGATGTGCTTTTGGATGCTGCTGTATTCGAATGCTTTAATCAAGTGAGCGACAGTGTATCTGGACTGATTATTCAAGAGAAAGCTCAACTTTTAAACGAGATGCTCAACGGCCCGCAAACGTCTAAAGTACGTAAGCAGGTAAAACATTTATTTTAATGTGTCACATAAAACTTTCTTCCTCATATCCGTTAAATATTTAGTTTACCCTTGTCTCCTTATTATAAAAACGATTTTCAAAATATTTTTTACCACGCAGTAAAATCCTTCGGAACCGGTTCATACACCCCTGACTGTTTACATCCGGAGTGGAACTATGTCAGAGTTGTTCCTGCCCAACGTCATGTTAGCCCAAAAACCGGCACAGACTCAGAGTTTCACTGTATTTACAGAAGAAAACCTTAGATTCATGCCCACGCGTCACATTACATATGACACTGTAATGTTAATCTTTCCTTAATCTCTTTCTTTTATTCTTATTTTAGATTATTCTAATTTACCTTATTTATAAACACCAATTAAGGAATAATAGATACTAAAATATGGAATAGTCAACGAAAAATCGTTACTAGAAGATTCCGTGAAAGCTACTGCTCACAAGCATTTTAATATTAACAATCATGGGGTCTACCATAACATCCCAACCTGAAAATCGGATATATCCGATCAGGCTCAATCATGGGCTAAGTGTTGTCCTACTAGATGGTAATATTACTAAAAAGTATGTCCCTGGTTTGTCAAATAGTAGCCGTGTCAGAGGGGGTGAGATTTTCCTCTGCTGTGCGAATATTTTGTACTTTCATAAATAATAAAATGAAATTTAAGCTAGGCATTACCGATATATTTTTTCATGGCCTTTCGACTGGCTGAGGGTTTTTTTCAATAAAGTACGTTGCGGAGTCTCTCCAAACTGCCTTTTTCACATAATATACTCTGAAATGGTTTTAAAAGAACTGTTATATCTCCCATTCCA
>CAKNWW010305482.1:0-11854 GCA_932074435.1 Andricus kollari | reverse complement strand
CAAGCTTCGGCGGCGTGGCGTCGCTTATACGTAAGAAGCGCGGCGTATCCAGTGGCTTCGAGGTGGAGGGGATGCATAGGTTGGAAAGAGAGGGCGAAGACTAATCTCAGCCACCTCGCTTACTCCTGTGTATCCCCTCCACCTCAAAGCCAGTGGGTACGCCGCGCTTCTTACGTATAAGCGACGCCACGCCGCCGAAGCTTGGTCGGTGGAACTGCACTCAGTGTGGCAACCTACTCACAACTCGCTGATTGGCTCAGTATTCTTATACATTTACTATAGCTAAATAGTATATATATATATATATATATATATACTATACTACAGATAATCTCAACTAAAAATGGCGGCTTCCCGCCCAAGAATGGTGGCATCCGGCTAGGTTGCCACACTGTCTCTGGACCCACTGTATCTGCAGCGTCATCAGCGCGCCATCATGCGGTTAACAGTGGAATTACAAAATTCTGGTAAAATTTCCATCGGTCTGCTTTTTCACACTTTCCATGTAAATTGGATTACAGTACATTTTGTTATTTTAAAGAAACCTGGTAAAATTACATAATAATATCGATTATAATATGGTTGAAACTTACCACGTTACTCACTGGTATTTTTACGTCCACTTATTCCTGTGGTAATATTACACTTTTACAGTAAAATTGATACAAATATTTGTTAAATTGCACTGTTAATCGTTGCAAGTTCACAATGAAGTTCGTGTTGCAAAACTAATAATAGGTGGCAGCACCGAGCCGAGTACTAGATCCTCTGTCGAAGAGAGACGAAATGCAATATGGCGCTTGATATGCGGTTGCTTATAATTAAATATATGAGAGTAAATACGCTTTAAATATATGTTCAGTAATTATAGACGAAGGTTAATTATACTTTAAGTAGAAATTATACATACAATGGGATATATGGTGAAGTATGGTAAACCTAACCTCACTTTGAAAGAGACAGCCAGAAAAGGATTTATGAACCTTTTACGAATGCTACATGATAAAAAACTTTAAAACATGTATTTTGTGTTATTTACAATTGCTTACAAGGTATAAATGGCACTTTATACCTATTCACTAAATTTCTCTGATTGAAATTCGTATCTCATTGACTGAGGGTCTAGTACTCGGCTCGGTGCTGCCACCTACTATTAGCTTTGCGCCATGAACCTCATAAGCTTGTAGAATTAACGCATGAATCATAGTAAAACGTTTACAAACCTACTTGCAAATTTCAACCACTTTTTTACAGTGCATCTTTCATTTATAATTAAACTTTTTTTCTCGCACATTCATATCTTGGTCGCAATCTTCAAAAGACATGGTTTCGCGAAATTTAAACATCGTGCAGTTTCTTGCGTTTGCAAATTTGCTGTTGAAAACATATAGGCCTTCATCCCAGGCATCAGCACTACACGAATATCGATATTGCTTCCACTGTAGAATGTGGCACAAAAACACTCTTTTTCATGCTTCACTGACTGGCCAACAGTTGCCGCTGTTCTATACGACGGGAAGGTCGTTCTCTACCATCCTCATTCTTCCGCTCAAAGCTTGCGCGCGAAGCAAATAGTCTCGCGCGTTGCATTGTTTATAACCTATTCATTGTGAACATGGCCACCTACCTTGAGCTCGGGTCCGATGGTGAAATGCGTTCTGTGATCAAATTCCTGCCGTGGGAAGGTGTAACCGCCGGTGAAATTCATCGAAAAATTACTGCTGATTATGGTGAAAGTGTTATGAGTGTGCAAATGGTGCGGACGTGGCGAAAATTCTTCTCAGAAGGACGTGTTTCTGTCCATGATGAGCCACGTAGCGGGCGCCTGTCGAGCTCAAGTCATTCATGTGATTTTTCATGTATTCATGCATCAATGGGGGTCGACCATCGCATCTACTAAAAATTACCAATTAGTTAATAACAATTGAAAAAAAAGACTAATTTAATTGTTAAAATTACCAATAAATTTAATTATAAAAAGATTTATGGTAGTATAAAATGTCCATCTTGCCAGATTGGTCCCGGATAGAACCAAAGAGACGCCCTTTTTGACATTGCAGCTCAAATCAATTTCTGGTTCCACGTCACGGATAGGTCGTTATTAGACCCGACAAAACATACTTTCTAGTACTTGGTCTCTTTATCGATGAAAATACTCCCAGATTGGTCCCGGATAGAACCGAAGAGACGCCCTTTTTGACATTGCAACTCAAATCAATTTCTGGTTCCACGTCCCGGATAGGTCGTTATTAGACCCGACAAAACATACTTTCTAGTACTTGGTCTCATTATCAATGTAAATACTCCCAGGTGAGTCCCAGATAGACCTGAACAGATGTCCTTTTTGACTTCACAGGAAATAAAATTCTGTCTCCGTGTCCCGGATAGGTCCCGGGTAAACCCGGTTAAGCTTACACTGCAGGAGTTAGTCTCTTTATCGATGCAAATTTTCCCAGTTTAATCCCGGATATACCTGAACGGACGACCTTTTTAACTGCACAGGAAATCCAATCCTGGTTCCATGTCTTGGATAGGTTCCAGATATATTTCCTTAAATGTACATTGCGGGACTTGCTGAATTTCTTGGTGCAAATACTACCGGTCACATCCTGGATAAGCCCAGATAGATGCAATTTTTGACTTTACAGGCAATTGATTTCTGGTTCCACGTCCCGGATAGGTCCCCGAAAGTCCCGATAAAACATAATTTATCGGACTTGATCTCTGTAGCGTTGCAAATATTCCCAGATTGGTCTCGGATAGACGCGGACAGACAAACTTTTTGACTACACAGGAAATAAAATTCTGGTTCCATGTCCCGGATAGGACTAGGATAGACCAGGTTAGGCGTACATTGCAGGACTTTATAATTAGTCGGTGCAAATACTACCGGTCAGATCCAGGATACGCCCAGATAGACATTTCATTTGAACTTCGAGCACATGAATTTTTCTTTTCGTGTCCAAAATAAGTCCCGGATAGACCCGGATAAATGTAAACTGTAGGAAGTGTTTCTTTTTTCAACGGTTAACTCCCAGATAGATCCCGGATAGACCCAGATAGACGCTTCATTTGGACTTCGAGGAAATTAATGATTGTTTCCGAGCCCCAAATAAGTCCCGGATAGACCCGGATAAATATAAACTGTAGGAGTTGTTTTCTTTTTTTCAACCGTAAACTCCCAAATAGGTCCCAGATACACCCGGATAGACGCTTTATTTGATCTTACAGCAAATGAATATCTGTCTTCGTATCCCGAATTGGTTCCAGATAGACCCGGATGAAAATAAACTGTAGGACTTGTTTATTTTTTTAACGGTAAAGTCCCAGATAGGTCCCGGATAGACCCTGATAGAGGTTTCTTTGAACTGAGAGGGAATGAATGTTTGTTTTTCGTGTTCCAAATAAGTCCCGGAAAGACCCGGATAACCGTGAACTGTAGGACGTGTTATTTTTCTCAACGGTAAACTCCCAGATGGGTCGCAGATAGACCTAGATAGACGCTTCTTCTGAACTGAGAGAAAATTATTTTTTTTCCGTGTCCCACATAAGTCCCGGATAGATCCGGGTAAATGATCGATGTGACTTAGAAAAAAATTAATTTCTGGTTTAGCGTCCGATATATATATCGGATAGACCCGGCTAGATGGTCACTGTGGTATTGACTAAAATACAGGGTTGGCCAGATATCCCTGATAAAACCCGGATGAATCCGTAAACTTTCCGGATTGGAAATAATTATACGTATAGAGCCCGGATAGACCCGTACAGAAGACTTATTCGGTTTCTATCAGGGACGTATCTGGTTTCTATCGGGTCCTATCCGGCATGTTAAGCAGCGTAGACATTTTTTAACTTTGGAATCATGCTGCTATTTTTAAAAAAATGTGTCCACTGAAGAGCGAATATATATTTAATTCTTATATTTTTTCAAGTACAAAATCAAAGTATTGAATTTTGAGGTTAAAGCTCGCTTAATGTAAACATCGTCAACATCTATAGTCGATTACTTCGATTCCTTTCTATTTCTTTTATTTAAACTAAAATGAATACGATCGTAAAATATTGAAAATAGCTGCAATTCATAATTGGATAATATATTCCAAAATATGTAAATTTACACCTTAAAATTGAAAAATAATGAGAAGAGAATTCTATGAATGATTAATCCTTATAGGTACGAGTCATTAAATTGATTTTCTAAAGTCATAAATCGGGAACAGTATTTGAGATTTTAAGATGTTTATAAATGAATGGTATCAGATAAAAATCACCTATTTCATAAAACTAAATTCGGTCGTTTTTATTGGCTGAAAATTCTTTAAATTCAAATTTTGTAAAAATATTATACTGGCGAACTAAAATAATATTGTATTTCTAAGGACTCATTTCTTGATATTATTAAAGATTGCGAAAAATATTTTTAAAAATACGTGACTACGGGTACCGAAATATCTGTATAAATAGGTGGATTTTTTCGGTAAAAATAGAGGTAGAAATGGGACTATTTGTCCCGAAACTTCGGTACAAGTAGCCAGATTTTTTCGGTTCGTGCAGAGACTTCCTAAAAAAATATTCCAAAACTTCAAAAGTACAAAATTATAAAATTTTTAATTTGTTTGAAAGCAAATTTTCACTAAATGCACCTTGGTTATAAAGTTATTTTTCAGTAATTGTTTTGGAAATGTCATCGTTCAATCTAGTTTTGCGATATATTCGGAGTGAGTTTTTGTTTTTCTTTTAAAGTCTAAATCTGATTTTTTATTTTCTTCTGTTTATTGTGAGTGCAAAAATAAAAAAATAAATTAAGGTTAATTTTTTGAATATATTATTTAAATAAACATTAAATCTCGAAAGTGGGGACCATGGAATTAATCCCAAAAAATGTCTTATCTGATTTTCAAAGTTTTTTTCCGAAAAATTGATATGAAGAATTGACTTGAAGAATTACATGAGAATGAAACTCATCCTTCTGTTAAAATGAGGCTGAAAAAAGGAATATTATTTCACTTATTTTATTTTCAAACAGATAGGAATCTTATATTTTTAAAGTCTGGAAGATCAGGAGCAAAAAAATTATTAAAAGTTCGAGTACTAAAGGAAATCGAAACTGAAGAAAATGAAAAAGCAGAAGAGAAACTGAAATAAGAATTGATAACAAGAGCAGAAGCGAAACTGCAATCAGAATCGATATCAAAAGCAGAAGCAAAACTGCAATCAAAATCGATAGCAACAAAGCAATTTATAGAGATTGATGATCGCAAGAATAACTGGGAAGAATCTGCTCATATTTGCACTGACGAAAATGATAATGATACAGAAGGAATGACCAAACTCATAAAAAAGATGGTTAATGTCAGCCTTCAAAGTAATTTAAAACCACCTGGACGTACTAACGCAATCATGTGCCAAAAAAAGCTTAAAACAAAGGATAAGGCTTGTTCGGCAATAATACCGGTTACTTACAAAGAAAACAAAAGTCAAGAGGCTACAATTAGAACTGAAGCGAATTCGAAATCAACTACTTCACAGAGTATCATGACTTCTAGCGTTTCCTCACTACTGAACAATATTCTGGACGATTGTGACGAATATTTACCATCAGAGGAAACGAGTGAAGAGCAAGTACAGTGTAGAGATAATCACAAGAAGCGGCTCTGTACCTTATTGACTTGTTGGTCAATGAAACTAAAATCGGCAAAGAAAATATATATCTGGTCTTCACAAAAATAAGGACAACCCACACATTCTAAATACTTGGCCATCTTCAGATTCAATAAAGAGTCTGCTGCCAAAGCGGACTGTTTCGAGATTGGAATTCAAAAGCCTTCGACTGCAATACATTAAGTTCCAACGTGGTCCGATTATAAAAAGCACAATACAGCCAAAATTTTAATTTCTAGTACACCGGACGGTACTAGTAATTTCTTGTCCGAGGGATTTGGTAGAAGAGCTTCTGATGTTGTGATAGTTGAGGGGTCCAAGTACGCTGATGCTTTGTGTGAAGGATGTGACATTATTGCTGACCGAGGGTTTAAACACATACAAGAGTTCTTTCGAAAATATGGATGTCGATTAATCCGACCACCAAGTGTTTCATCTAATCAGAAGCTAGCCCGGGATGAAGTTCTTCAAACTAGAAAAACCGCTAGCCTCCGAATTCATATTAATAGGACGATTAGGAGAGTTAGAGAATTTGATATGTTGAATCCTCATGCTGGGCTGTGCAGCACATGCTTAGACAATCTTGATTATATCTTACAGATTAATCTTCAGCCACCATAAATTAAACAATAATTAGTGGCTAATTGGATTTAAGTAAAAGTAGATAGGATGATTCTCGCGTCAAATATATATGTTTAGGATTCCATTACAATTGTAACCTTAAAGTATAAATAAGGTATATAAAAGTAGGTTGAAGGAACAAAATGATCGAAATCGTCTTCGGAACTATGTCGCAAATTCTTAGGTTCCTGAAAAAGTATAATTTCAAAAATTCTCATTTTCATAGTTTTGATAATTTCATGTATGCTGTTCATGTTGCGTACCATCAACTACGCCCATATCTCTTTTTTGCGTTGATGATCACTCCTTGAATTTTCGAACAAGGATCTGCTGGTTAACCCTTTGCAGCGCACATTTTTCTATCAAACAAATTTTACTGTTATATCGACCTTAGTGCGTTTTCGGGGTCGCTGATCACGAATCTAAAGTTAGATTTCTAAAATTCAAAATGGCAGATCCAATATGGCGGACAAGTTTTTTAAAAAGTAGTTGTTAGATTTTTATAAGACTTTTCACTCGGGGGTTTTCGAAGTCGCTGATTACGAATCTGAAGCCCGATTTTTTAAATTCAAAATGGCGGTCCCAATATTTAAAATTTTGGATATCTGACTTCAGATTCGTGATCACCGACCCTAAAAGCCCCAAGATACCAAGTTTCATAAAAAATCCTTTAATTTTTTGAAAATTCGTCGGCCATATTGGATCTGCCATTTTGAATTTTGCAAATCTGGCTCCGGATTCGTAATCAGCGACCCCAAAAACCTTGGAGTACCAAGTTTCATTCCGATGTATTCAATACGTCGTTCAAAACCGAATTCTTTCGTAAAAAAGAGCGATTTTCAAAATTTGTTTATTTGATGAGAAGGTATTGGTTATATGTAAAATTTGACTTAGTCGGTTTTCATCACATCTCCACGCTTTGAGACCCCCTGAGCTAGAAAAAATTATTTTTACCAAGGTGTTTGTCTGTAGTCTGTCTGTAGTCTTCTATGTGTGGTTATTAGTCAAGAGAGAAAAAAAGTTTTTTTTTGGGAGCCCTATAAGATTATCATAACAACTTTTTGAATTTGTTCGAAAAATCGAAAATTCAAATTTTGATCGCACAAAAAATAATGAAAAATTAAAAATTCCATTTTGCGGTCAAACTATGTAAGATACAAAAAAAGATGAAGATGTAAAAATCGTGCACCCAAAAAAGGTCTACAAATTTGTTATAAATCACATTTTGATAGGATGCGTAGTTTTTCTTTTATTCGTGAAAAAGTACATTGAAAATAAAAAAATTAAATTTTTGGACAAACGACACAAGCTATGAGAAAAAATGAATAGACCACTGCGCAGCAAAGGGTTAAGAAATGAAATGGACGCGATTCATATATAAAGAGCACGGTTTATTTAAGTTCTTGACTGGGCAACAAGTAAATTGCGCGAGTGATTACAGTTTTTCAGATAAATGTTGTCGTTCTGAATTTCCGAATTCGAGTGTAGCAGGGACGAAAGGTGCACGGTACGATGGATAAGGAGATAGATGGGCTAAGTCTTGAGGAATGGGGTGTTGGAAAATTCAGTTGTTTCAGGTAGGAGGTGTGACTCAGCGAAGGACTAGCAAGGATCGGTTAGAGGCTATACAATTAGGTGGTGACAAAGGCTGCGTTGAACAAACAGTACATAGAAATCG
Source organism: Andricus kollari (assembly GCA_932074435.1). Classification (NCBI taxonomy): domain Eukaryota; kingdom Metazoa; phylum Arthropoda; class Insecta; order Hymenoptera; family Cynipidae; genus Andricus; species Andricus kollari. The sequence continues at coordinate 3,891 of CAKNWW010305482.1, read as the reverse complement.
TTATATAGCTTAGACTAGAGATGTTTGGCATAAACCCAAATTCTCAAATTTTCTAAGATAAAGGAAAGTTTCCGGTGGCCTTGAAGGGCAGTAAAAGTGCTTAGCCTGTCATTTAGAAATTTAGATTGAAATGAAGAATTCGAAGGACATATTTGAAAGAGCATTTCGGTTCATGAACCCTCGCAAAAATTTGAAGGCGATTTAGTGCTTTCGGTTTCAACATGCCCTTGAACGGTCTAGTTCAATGAGAGAAAGATAGAAACACATATAAGAATAACAGATACAATCATAAAAGCATATGTCGATATAAATGTTTCATAGATGATATAGTAATAAGTTATATTCATAATTATGTGTAAGACGTAGAGAAAAGTTGACTCATTTGCTGAAAGAAATATAAAGTACAGGTGATTTATATAAAAAGAAACATAACTGAGGTGCAAAATTCGAACAGTAATACGGCTTAGTAGTTCAAAACTATAAGTTTTGATTAGACCTAGAAGTTATTGCTGATCCCTATTAGCACAGGAGAAATCTTTTCACACTTCGTTTATATTCTCCCTTGCGTGTTTTCACGGTGACTACTCAAATAATTCACGGAAAACAAGGAAAACAAGAGTTCTGTAAACTTTATATTGAACTCCGATTTAAAAAAGTTCAATAAAATATATAGTGAAATTCATTGGAAAATGTTGAAGACTTTCGTAGAAATCACAATTGAGGTATTAAGAGTTTGTAATCACATCATTATAAGGTATAAATACCTCGATTCAGTCAAATGTATAGAAAAATTCTTGAAAAAATGTTTAAAAATCTCATAGAAATTCGAATCGAGGTATTGAGTGTTTGTGAACTGCTTCAATATGATATCTATATACCTCAGTTCTATAAAATGTAGCTGCGCAGTCGCTACTGTGCGCATGCAGCGACATTTGCTGCATCCCCCTGGCCAATGTGTTTAACAGATAACGCCAGCTAGTGAATAATAATTTATTAGTGAATTATAACTTATTTAAATTTATGTAACTTATATAAACTTCTTCTATATAGCTATCTAACTTCTTATTAATCTTGAATCTACTAGAACTTATAACCAAGAAATAATTTGCGATTAAAAATTTTTTCGAGAATTAAAATTTCCAAAATTATAAATATTTTAAGGTGATGATTGAAATTTTAAAAGCAAAAAAAATGGTTAAGAAACGGGTCACAAAAATTTGTCACGCGACCCTGCATAGCTGTAGCTTATATTTTAAATTTTTTGTTTAATACTCCGAGTTAAGTTAGCTGCGAGGTTTTGTTAGGAGTAGCGAATGCGTAGATAGGGCGTTCGAACCCACAGCGAATAAGAATTTTATTAGCGTGCGATTATTAATGTAGTGATTGTTTGCATAATAGTAAATAATTATCTAATTAAATATGTGAACAAATATTAAAGCATAATGATAATATTAATAATAAAGATTAATTTTTTTAGGCTATTTTAGGCTATTTCATAGCATTTTGTAACACATTTCGTAGAATAGTTCAATGCAATGTAAAACCAAGAAGATCTTGAATTTTATTAAACTACCCGTCGTCTCCTCTACTATAGGACTAGTTCTATAAAATTTAATGAAATTCTTTTTTCCGTGTATTGTCGATGGCTTGAAGCACTGCTACAATTCTGCCGAGAGTACATCGAATCGGAGGCAAATTATCGTCTCTTAATGTGATGAGGTCCCCTATTTTTACGTTGGTGACATTACTGGTATGCCATTTCTTCAGTTCAGTTGTTGAAGGTAGTCTTTATACCAACACAACCAAAAATGATGTCGCATCTGCTGAACTCGTTGCCAAAATGATAAACGAGCTGTCGGAATTTGTGTCAAATGTCGCTCTGGCATGCTTCTAAAGGACTCGCCTATGAGGAAGTGAGCAGATGTCAATGCGGATAGGTCATTGGGATCTGAGGAATTTGGGTTAGAGGCCGGGAATTTAAGATTGCCTCTATCTCAGTGGTCAGAGTGAGTAAGTCTTCATATATTAAGAGAGCCCACGACACTCAAACGATGGTGTTTAAATGATTTCACCGCGGCCTCCCAAAGCCCGCCAAAATTTGGAAACCGAGGTGGGATCACGTGCCACGCGATATTTTTGTTTGTTAGTGTTCTCTCTACCGATTTATTGTGCTCATGAGAAGTTAAGAAATTTTTGATGTCCATATTCTCCCTTTGGCGCCAACAAAATTTGTGACATTATCTGAATAGACGTCTGAACTTGAAACACGTCTACTAAAAAATCTTCGCAAAGCGGCCATAAAGGCTTTGGTGCTGAGATCACTAACGAGCTCGATATGAACGGCCTTAGTTACGAAACAAACGAAAATAGCCGCGAAGATTTTTATTATCTTCCGATTTCTGTGTCGCCTTTCTTCAATATAAAACGGACCGCAATCATCTCTACCGGAAACTAGAAAAGGACGTTCGAGAGAGAGACGACTTGTTAATGTATAAATATCTTAGACCTCGATATGAGGAGTCGCCCTTGAGTCTAGTGAAACCATGGCTCGAAAGTGTAGCGCAAGCCTTTGACACACGCGTTGTGTCATGTGTCAGAGACCAGAGGCTGGCTTCTCTTCACCCACTCAAAAGAGCTTCTCAGTTATTCCCCCCCCCCCCCCACTCTCTATAAAAATGGTTATTTTCGATCTCATTGATATTCTTCAGAAGCATTAAAATTTGATGTTTTTCAAACAACTTCGAATAAAATCATCACATACTGCCTTTCATTTATGTCCATAAAACGGGTACTTTTATCACCTTTCATGGACTAATTGAAAGAAAATTGACATATTATTATCATTAAAACTAGGGTACTTGTTCAACCTATTGGAAAACAGATGTCTGGAAACTTTTGTACGGCATTACATATCAGAGAAAATACATTTTTATATTGCTACATGTACGTGAGTTAATATTTTTTTTATGTAAGATTTCAATTTCAGTTAACGTATACCGAAGATGGTAACCCAGAAATTTTGATGTAGAACATTAAGGGTACTTTGTATCCCAACATGCATAGTTTTTACGTGTTCTTCTCGAATTAAAACATCGGTAAAATGATGGTGTGGTAAAAGTGCTGGATGCTTTTGTAAGGAAGAAAGGATAGCTTTATCGAGTCTACCTCCCACTCGCATAATTCCGACAGAATCAATAAAAGGAGCTAAATTGGTGAGATTTCCCTTCAAATGACCAGGGACTGAGAGTAAAAGGTTTTGATCACTTTGGGTTTTGATCCCTGAGCAGACGAAAAATAAATGGTTAGGTTTAACTCTCCTCAAGATCAAACCATGTGTACTGCAGGGAGAGAGTGATCCCATCCAGAGTGAATGTTAGCTCCTTCGCGAACACTCAGAAACGGATGAGTTGTGGCAGCAATGGGTGAACGTTTGCGTCCCGAGGAGAGCAGGTACAGGAGATCGGTCCCTTCGTTTGTGTACTGATGAAAAAAAAGTGCACGGGATTCCACCTTTGAAAGATCGAAACCTAGAGTTTGCCGGAAGGTTTTGCTCTTGATGAGAACTTTGTCGAAGATACTTTCGAACGATCCCGAAGGGAGCGAACTGCGATCCGAACGCGTTAGGTTTTGATCCCACTTTCAGCTCTTTGGAGTTCAACTCTCAGTCCATGCAATACAAATCCTAACTCTTAAGTTTCTGATTTTCAAATCTGAATAAAATCTACTTAAAATAACTTTATCAATTTATCAGTTTTTTTATCAATTTCCTACTAATGCGAAATTATATTGTACGCATATTCCAAACATAAATAAATATTATTATTTATTAATGAGACAATAATACATTAATTTATCAATTATTATACAATATATTAATAAATTGGTGAATTG
>CAKNWW010305456.1:923-11823 GCA_932074435.1 Andricus kollari | reverse complement strand
GATATTTTAAAAAAAAAAAAAGAAAAAACCTTTCCGAATATAGAAAAATTATAGAGAAAGTAGAAAAAAAAAAATTTTTACCTTGAAAATCTGAGTTGAAGATGGCATTTTCCACCAAAAAAATCGTTTATTGAATACTAAAACGCTTAGATTTTACATTTTATGTGTCATACGTATTTTTTTTATATCGATTTTTGCATGCCCCATCCGAATATGATATGTAAATCGCTGTAAGATAAAATCCAAAATGGCGGAGACAATATGGCAGACTAAAATTGTAAAATGAAACCGATTTGACTAAAATTTGCTACAAATTGGATTTTCAGGTCGATGATTACAAATCCAAGGTCAAAATTTAAAAATTCAAAATGGGGGATCCAATATGGCGGACTAAAATTGTAAAAGGAACCCGATTCGACTAAAATTTGCGACAAGGGTGTTTTCCGGGTCGCTGATTTCAAATCTAGGTTCATAATTCAAAAATTCAAAATGGCGGATCCAATAGGGCGGACGAACATTGTAAAAAGAAACGGATTTGACTAAAGAATGCTACTCAGGGTTTTTTTTCGGTAGCTGATTTTAAATCCTGGGTCAGAATTTAAAAATTAAAAATGGCGGATCCAATATGGCGGACCAAAATTGTAAAAGGAACCAGATTTGACTAAATTTTTCTACAAGGGTGGTTTCCGGGTCGCTGATTTTAAATCCAGGGTCATAATTCAAAAATTCAAAATGGCGGATCCAATGTGGCGGACGAACATTGTAAAAGGAAACTGATTTGACTAAAGAATGCTACTCGGGTTTTTTTTCGGTAGCTGATTTCAAATCCAGGTTCAAAGTTAAAAAATTAATAATGGCGGTTCCAATATGGCGGACCACAATTATAGAACAAAATTTATTTGACATAAAATAGCCTATCGGTGAGTTTGCAGGTGAGTGATTTGAAATCCAAAGTAAAAATTCCAGAACTTAAAAAAGCCATATTAGATCCGCCATTTTTGATTTTTTAATTTTGACCCTGGATTTAAAAAGAGCGACCCGAAAAACCAACTTATAGCAAATTTTAGTCAAATCGATTTCCTTTTACAATGTTTTTCCGCCATATTGGATCCGCCATTTTTAATTTTTTAATTCTGACCCTGGATTTAAAATCAGAGACCCAAAAAAACACCGAGTAGCACTCTTTAGTCAAATCGGTTTCCTTTTACAATGTTTGTCCGCCATATTAGATCCGCCATTTTGAATTTTTGAATTTTGACCCTAGATTTGAAATCAGCGACCCGAAAAACACCCTTGTAGCAAATTTTAGTCGAATCGGGTTCCTTTTACAATTTTAGTCCGCCATATTTGATCCGCGATTTTGAATTTCTAAATTTTGACCTTGGATTTGTAATCATCGACCTGAAAACCGAACGTGTAGCAAATTTTAGTCAAATCAGTTTCATTTTACAATTTCAGTCTGCCATATTGTCTCCGCCATTTTTGATTTTATCTTACAACGATTTACATATCATATTCGGATGGGACATGCAAAAATCTATATAAAAAAATATGTATAATACATAAAATGTAAAATCTAAGCATTTTAGTATTCAATAAACGATTTTTTTGGTCAAAAATGCCATCTTCAACACAGATTTTCAAGGTCAAAATTATTTTTTTTACTTTCTCTATAATTTTTCTATATTCGGAAAGGTTTTTGCTTTAATTTAAAAAAAAATATATCCCTCTAGGTCATTCCGATTCAAAGTTCAACGATTTTGAGACAGAATTTCAAAAAAGGTCCACTGTGCGCCCTGACACCTTCTCGCGCTAGTGAGTTTTTGCTTACAGTATGATATTAATCAAATTTCTTAGTGAATAACAATTTAACGATAGTAAGTTGACAAAACTCTCATGAAATAAAAAAAACATCAAGTTCTTAATCATGAATTTTATTCAATTTTTAATTCTCCCTACAAATAAATATAAAACTAACATTCTGTATTTAATTTCTTTGTAATGATTGATTTTGGATTTTTTAAAATTATGACGCAAAAACAGGTAGAAAATTATTAGGTTTATATATTACTTTTTTCCTTGTCTATAACTTAATTCTATAAAATTCTAGTCATAAAAAATATTGATTTAAATAATTTTGTAAATTTCAATAACTTAATTTATTATGTTCTCTATCAATATTTAAATAAAAACAATTCGAGAAAAAGTTTTGCCATGCAAGATAAACGAAGTAGAAATTTTGTTACACTTTATTTATTGGGAGTTATTATAACAGTAGAAATTCCTTATTGAAATAGAAGAATTATTAAAACCTTTACCTTATTTTTGCAAGCTTTTCGTACATTTCGAGCCCATTTACTCTCGTCTCTGTTTCGTTTTCTACCTCGAGAAGCTTGCGGTATATTTTCCATTTTTAAATAATTTAATTTAGCGTGTGCATAGATTTATTTACAAAGCCAATGTTTAAGGTCGCTTCAAAGTTAAACCCAATGCAGGTATAAACATTGTGTGCATTAGAGTATCTATCTTACAGTTAAATCTAAATAAAACGCAAAAATACATTAAAAATTTAATAAAACTCATGAGTGCTTGATCATCTTACTATCGTTAAATTGTTATTCACTAAGAAATTTGATTAATATCGTACTGTAAGGAAAAACTCACTAGCGCGATAACGTGTCACGGCCGCAAGCCCCAGAGTCCTATAGTACACTCGAAAGGTCCAGCGCTGACATGAACTAAAATCACAACTACTCCTAAACTGTTGAATATTTTGATCTGAAACTTTCCCAAAAACTTCATCAGAGTCTTCTACGCATTTTTATCGCGAGAAGTTATTTCTTTCTCAAAATTCCCTCGATAAAAGAAACGCTGGAAGTTACAAAAGTCCGATTCACGCTGAGCATCGAAAAAAAATTAATAACAATTGGAAAAAAGATGCGCAATAAAATTTCACATCCAGGCATTCCCTTTGAAATTGAAATTCAAAAATTTTGTTGAAAGCCTCCAGGGGACTTTGTTCTCGCACGACAAAATGTTATGCGCCCTTATTGCATCCGGACACTCAATTGAACTGCTTTTTCATTATTTAAACCATAGACGTTTATACTGAAACCAATGAGATGATGTGATAAATTGTTAGTTTGAAAACAAAAGCTTCGTTTCCGTTGTAATGTAATCAACATTGACATTATTACAATATTCACCTAACTCCTCCAAATTGACACAACAACCCTCGTTACAGCACTTATTTGATGCTTCTTTTCCTTCGATGGATTCATAGCATTCTATGGTATATTCATCATTTTTATTTTTTTACGTGTGATATAATAAGAGTAAAATATTTTTTTAATGAGTTCCTTCTCCTTTTTTCATTTCGCAGAAAGCAATATATGCATTTGTAGACGTATTACCACCTCTGCTATTAATCTTCCTACCATATACTCAACATTTTCAAATATTAATGTTTTTTTCATGGATCATACAATTTTCACTGAAAGCCATTATCCAACAAACCACTGTTCTTTTAATAAATACTTTAATTCAACGTTCTTTCAGTAGCAAGCTCTTCGTATAAACCGAACACATATTAAATAATTATGCATTATTATATATCCTCAGAGTATTATTATTATTATCAAACTACATGTAGAATGTTTTTGAAACTTTTTCTAGAAACGTGTAGAAAAGTTGCTTAGACAAACTTAGCTCTTACAATTGCGCCATATTATTTTTGTGACAGCTATGGAATGGTTATGATGTTGATGAAGTAGAGATGAATCTTCCTTTTGTAAAAGTGGCTCAGTAGCCCTCTTGTATTAGTGGTCCAGTATCCCACATCTAAATACATAGATTTGGCTTAGTAGCCCTCTTGTAAAAGTGGTTCAGTTCCCCTGATCCAGAACAACTCTTGTATCAACGTTGGTAAGTAGGAATTCAGGATGACGTCATCAAAATATTTGAAGAACTTAGCACGGACATGAACCACTTTAACTGTAGAATGTTCTCTAAGAATATATCTGCATGCATAGCCCTCTACCAAATTTCTGGGAGACTTTTGTGCAATATTGCCAGATATTGCATCATATGATGCAACAAAGTTCTGGAAGATTCTACATTATAATCGACACGCTTAGGATATAATTTTTTTACAATGCAAAATGTAATGCTTCATTTTTATAAGCTTAAACTTGTTTACGAAAAAATTCCGCAGTTTAATTTGATGACGTCATTAGGAATATTCTAGAAACTAAGCACTACAGCTGTAGAATATCGGTAAGGTAGGTTTTTATGGTATCTGACAGTAATATATCTGCCTCTTTGTTTTAAAGTTCTAGAAGATTCAACGTTATGGAAACAATTTTTTGACCGTTGAATTAAATTAGTTAGCTAGAAAGCAATAAATCATCCTCGATTTCTATCAACTATATCGTACAGTAGCTTTAGTGGATGATTGAAAAACTCGAAATATTCTATTATATTAATTTTATATTTTGACAAATTTATTTTAAATCTTTAACGTGTAATAGACCAAATTGACCTTTCTACATAGGAAATGAAAATTGAGCATATATCTGTGAATATAAAGGCACGCGACCTCATCTCAAATGTCGTTAAGGAGCGATAAGCGTAATGCAGTAAACCCTTATTATATCTAAGTTAAAGCAAGTGTGAAAAAGCGTGGAATAAAACGCACGCTGTATTATCTCTCTTTCGAGTCTCGAAATTGTTTGCAGTATCTTATTTCATGTGACACGTCGAGAGGTTGATGGACCTAGCATATAGAAAAATAATGATTTTTAAACGTTGTGGTTCGGCTAAGAAAGCGAACTTTTGCGAGCACTAAGAAGAAGTGATCTCTAGAGAACGAAAGCAGAGTCTAATGAAATGTATGCAGACTTAGACGGTCATTGCATCAAATGTTTTCTCAAATCAAAACTTTTAAGCTCGTCTGGATTTGATCTCGAGTCCTCGCTTGGTCGCTACTCGACACCAGAATGAAGCGATAAGAATCCCGGGCACATAACCCACCATAAGAAATGCTTTATTCCTTTAGATACTCTCTTACCTTTATTATTCGATTGGCTTAAAATATTTTTTAATTTTAATTTCATCTTCCTCTTTATCCTTGAGTTCTGGAAGATTCTACATTATAATCAACACGTTTGGGGTACAATTTTTTTACAACGCAAAATTTAATGCGTCATGAAAATAACCTTGAACTTGTTTACAAAAAAAATTGTGCAGTTTAATTTGATGCCGCCATCAAGAATGTTCTATAAGAATGTTTTTCACGAATTGTTTGCGTATTAAATAAATAAGGACAGGAATTTTAAATTAAATATGTTATCTATAAGGAAGCAATAAATCAAATTTAGCTAACCAAAACAGGATGTCATACATAGCCCTCCGTATCAAATTTCATCTGTATGCCTGCACGTCTTCACCTTTTTGAGCATTAAATAAATATATTATCTGTAGGGAAGCAATAAATCATCCTTGAAATAACTATATGACGCAGTATAAATTAACGGTGTGCCTGAACCAACTTTAAATGCAAGGTCATAGCACATTCAATTTTTTTGTCGGGTTCGATTAAGGGGCTTAGAAATAGTGAACAAAGAAAATTTGAGTCAAATCCCCCGAGGCGTTTTTGAGAAAAGTGTTTTTTATGGGTTAAAAATAAAAAATTTCAAAAAAATGTGATGCATTTTCATTTTTTTCACTTTCTTTAACGAAATATGGTAAATAAATATAATATCAGTCCATATCAATACTGAAACAAAAAATAATATATTTTTATACATGTCGGACATTGTATTGTTGTACAGCTTTTAGTAAGTTACTTGGGTAATAAGGGTGTGCTCGAAACTTTATATTTAGCCCAGGTCGTTTTAAAATCCGAATGGACAGATTCCATGGCTTGTTCACTGTAAAATCCAAGGCCTTTTTCAACGTTACAAAAAAAATCAGGGCATATGAAAAAAACCGCGTGAACTTGAGGTGTAATTGATATTTCCAAATCACAGTAACTTCGCAAGCAGTTTTCCTTGCACATGGTGTACTGCATCAAAAGATGAATTAAACAAGTGTGAGGAATACAGAACAGTTGAAAATTGTAAGGACAATTTTTTTACGTGGCAAGCCAGTGGAAGTATAACATCATCTGCGAAGAAGTATACAAATTTTACAAATACTCCTATAATTGTCAAAGGAAACGCTAACACATAAATATTAGAAATAATTCCACCACCAGCACTACATCTGATGCTCGGCGTTGTGAACAAAATGTATAAACACTTGCTGACGGAATTCGAAGATGAGAGTCTCCAATGGGCTAGGATGCGTAATGTTACTCGCGAGTTTGTACATGGGAGTCCAGCGTTCGCAGGTAATTCTTGCAAAATGCTGTTATAAAAAATCGACTTATTGCTTCGAATATGTAGCGTTGATTGTTTAAAATATGTAAGGTGCTTTAAGGCTTTTTAATCCGTCGTTGATTCTTGTTTTTCTTCAACATTAAACCCGAAATACATAGATTGTATATCTGAGTTTCAGAAAAGTTACTGTGATTTGGAAATTTGAATTACACCTACGGTTCACACGGTTTTTTTCATGTCCCTGATGAATCTGTCCATTCGAATTTTAAAACGACCTGGGCTAAATATAAAATTTCGAGCACACAGCCTCATTACCCAAGTAACTTACTAAAAGCTGTACAACAATACAAAGCCCGACATGCGTAAAAATAAATTCTTTTTTGTGTCAGTATTGATATAGACTGATATTATATTGATTTACCATATTTCGTTAAATAAAGTGAAAAAAATAAAAATGCATCCAATTTTTTCGAAACTTTTTATTTTTAACCCATAAAAAACACTTTTCTCAAAAACGGCTCGAGGGATTTGACTCAAATTTTTTTTGCACACCGCGAATTGCCAGGACAAAGCAAAATATCACCTTGAAAGTATTTACGCGAAAAATTTTTGAGATAAGAATAACGTTGAAGCTATTTTTATGGATACAGAATTGGGCAATATTATTGTGTGACGTCATAAGGACCCATAGAGAATGTTCTAGAAGCTTAGCACGGACATGAACCACTGCAGGTTAGAAGCTTCTCGATGTTGGTAAGGTAGGAATCTTGAGCTAGAACCACGCTGACGGAGTACGGATATATTCATGATGATGTCATACATATCCAGACTACGTCTTGTAAAAAAGTGGTTTAGAACCCGTCTTGTAAAAGTGGCTTAGAAACCGTGGCTTAGAACCCGTCTTGCAAAAGTGGCTTAGAAACCGTGACTTAGAATTAGTCTTGCAAAAGTGACTTAGAAACCGTGGCTTAGAACCCGCCATCTGTAGGGAAGCAATAAATCATCCTTGACATAACCATATGACGCAGTAGAAATTGCCAGAACCAAGCAAAATATAACCTTGAAAGTATTTACGCGAAAAAATCTTATATAAGAATAACCTTGAACCTGTTTTTCATGCCTTTGGCTGGCAGAATTGCGCAATATTACTATGTGACGTCATCAAGGAATGTTCTAGAACGGTCTCGATATTTATCTGTACGGAAGCAATAAATCATCCTTCTTGTTTTTTCTCATAACTATATGACGCAGTAGAAATTGCCAGAACAATGTAAAATATAACCTTGAAAGAATTTACACGACATGCTTGAGATAAGAAATAACCTTGAAGCTGTTTTTATTCGGTAGGAATGCATGATGGCGTCATCAAGAATGTCGGTAAGGCAGGAATGCATGATGACGTCATCAGGACCCTCGAGAATGTTCTAGAAGCTTAGCACGGACATGAACCACTTTTCTAGAAAAATTTTGCACGGACACGAACCACTACAGCTAGAATCCTCTCGATGTCGGTAAGGTAGGAATCCATAATTAGAAACCCCCCTATACATTTACTATAAGAAACAACATCGTTGTGATTTTTGAGTGAACCGAAAGGTTCACATAACTTAAAGTTTCACATTTTAGTGAAGTTTATAGAAAAAATTATTACGAGAAGGAAAACAGTGTTCGCAAAATAGAGTTCTTCAACTGTCAAATTTCAACAAGTGTTCACAAAGGCATCCGTAAAGGGTCAGGTATGTGCGTTCATAAAGTCAATGAATATGGAACACAGTCGAAGAAATAGGCGCCAAATTAGAAATCAATAATAAATATTAATAAGTAATAGTGAAATAAAGTTAGTTTTTACATAATAGACTATAGAAATTCAGTAGTCTATAGTGAAATTCTCTCCTAGTGTGTCCAGTATAACAACAGTCACAGTATAAACAGTTGAAGCAGTATACAATATCTCTTTTATGAAAAATATCTCATTTATACTTAGAGAATGGAAAAAGGTTAAAGTAAGATTTATTAGGCCTGAAAATGACCTTAATATTTTTTTGTCTTAAAATATTAGCTAGTTAGTCCGTAATACCAGATGTATATGGAATAACAGTGAAGGTTCTGGAAAGTGGTGAGTCAATTTTTTTACCTGCATTATAAATGTTATCAATTCCCTGGCGGACTGGCCGAACGCAAGGATTACGCTACAGCGTAATGCTAAAGTAATGCTAAAGTAATGCTAAAGTAATATGGCTTATAATTATTAAAAGAAGCAAAATAAATATGTAAACTGTTGAAATTATAATAATTAGTTAAAATTTACGTTGAATGGTCATGCGGTAATTTCAAGAAGTTGCTTTTTAGCGTTAAAAAATAAAAAAACAAAGTGGCTGTCATTGAAGTCGGGCCCCTGCATATTTGCAACACGCTTGAAGCCGCCGTTAACAGACTGTAATGACAGCCACATTATTTTTTCCTTTTTTAATGTAAAAAAGAAACTTGTTGCAATTACGGCATGGCCATTTAACGTAAAATTAAACGTATTGTCATAATTGCAACAGTTTACATATTTATTTCGTTTCTTTTATTAATTATAATGTCATATTACTTTAGCATTACTTTAGGATTACCCTGTAGTATAATGCTTGAGTTCGGCCGGTCCGCCAGGGTTCTAATTTTAATTAATCTATTAATTAAGTTAAGTGGATAGCCATTGTTAATTAAAGTTTGTCGTAATTGTTGTGATAAAAAATGTAAGTATCTACCAGGCCAAGTTACCAGTGTGTTAAAGGAGTGTCATTGTCAGTTATTGTAATTGAGATGTCTGAAAAATTAAGTGTGAAGTTAACTTCTTTTTCAAAAATAAATTAAAGATTAGAATCGCAGCTATCGAAAATCTCTACAACTTCTTGCGGTTTGTGTTTAGGAATGATCATGAAAATGTCATCAACATACCTTTTGTAATAAGGCATGTATAAACTAAGTGAAGATAAACAATCTAATTCAAGTGCTTCCATCACAACATCAGCAATTGCTGGTGATAAAAAGGAACTCATATCTAATTCGTCTATTTTTTTGTAACTTTTATTGTTAAATTTAATACTAGAAGTGCCGGGCGGGGTCAATTGACCCCTATAGCGTTTTGGCTGGTATTTCATTACTTTTTTCCACTTCTGCGCAGAAGGTCTGATTTATATCGCTTCTATAAGATGTGTGTGATATTTCTAATCCTTAAAACTATTACTGCTGTTCTATTTAACAGGAAATAGATTATATATTGCCTGTTGGAGTTTGCCTTTATGGTCGGTTCTTCTTCTAGTCTGCTGCAAAACATTTTCGGACTATCAGTTCTACTACCGGTGTATAACGTTCTACGTTTATAGTAAAGCAATAGGAATAACCACATTTCGACTGTCCCGAAGAATAAGTCACCAACCAATTTTTCCGAAACCAGATCGTATCAACTGTATTATGCTTCGCTAGCGTGTCGTATCTCCATTTAAAAATACATAGAGATACGACACTCTATCGAAGTAAAATATAGTTGATACACTCTGTATACGGAAAAATCTGTTAGTGACTTATTTTTCGGGACAGTCGACTTGCAGTAAGTTGAAATTTACGGCGTATACTCGGATCGGGGAGTACAGCGGCACCAAACGATTTAGCATGCTGTTGCAGTAGCAGCAGAAGCGAAGTCGGTAGGACTACGCTGGGGTACGCACTTTCACTCCTTTGTTGTACTTTTTCAGAACTCACTACTCTTCTTGACTTATACGAGGGTTGCCTTTTATATTTTGAGCCTAATAATGAAAAGACAATAATTGATCATCGAAAATGTCTTTATTGTTTTTCAAAGTATTCTCCCTAAACTCAACACACTTTTGCCGCATTTTTCGAAACATTTTTTCCACTCCGATTGAGGCACCTCCGAAACATGCATTTTGAACGCATCAACCGCTTCTTCAGGCGTCGAAAAACGTTGACCCTTGATTTCCCTCATTTTTTCAAAGGTCTCCGGTAAACAAATGGTTGTATACCATTCCGAATTGACCGTCCGACGCTGCTCCAACGGCACAGTTCCTACGTGGCCGGTTTTTCCAAAAAATAAACAGGCAACCATTTGCTTCGAAGTGCTTCGTGCGCGAACAACTTTTGTCGCATTTGGCTCATCCTGGAAGATCCACACAGTCGACTGCTGTTTAGTTTCAGGCTCATAAGCATAAATCCATGTTTCGTCACCTGTTACGATGTCATAGACATGCTTTGAATCACCGCGATCGAATTTTTTCAGCATTTGTTTTGACCAATCCACACGGGCCTTTTTTTGAGCGATTGTCAAGTTATGTGGGATCCAACAGCAACAATTTTTTTTGACAGCCAAATGTTGATGTAAAATTGCTTGCACGCTGGTCCCACTAATGCCCAAGGATGCCTGAATCTCACGATAAGTCACATGACGATCTTGCATTATTAGTTCACGCACAGCGTCAATTTTTTCTGGGACAACGACTGATTTTGGGCTACCTTCACGA
>CAKNWW010305448.1:0-12484 GCA_932074435.1 Andricus kollari | reverse complement strand
TAACAAGAAAGACAACGTTAGAATTTGTCCAATTCGCGCCAAGTAATCATATTATTTACTTCGTAAAAAATAGAGACAATCAGTTCGACGGTCTAGGAAGTCTTAGCCGCGAGTTTTACTTGAACTTATCAATAAATAAAGACTACGATGTTTGTTTAAAAAGTTTCGAAATCATTGACTCAACCTGATCTGGTGTAAATGGAATCATAATAATTCTCAATTAAAAATTTTAGAGTTTATTATGAATTTAAACAGTAACAATTCAAATTTTGCAGATAAACATATAGTTCTTTTTTAATATGAAAGAGCGATTCAAAAACTACCGATAGCATCAAAAACCTGAAAATATATTTTTTAACCCTAAGTTGCCTTTCCCTGCGGCGTGTCACATATATGGCGTAGAATACTTCTAGTGTTCCCACCTAAAATTATTGTTTTTTTTTCATCGTTTTGAAACTTGACTAAATTATAGTCCTAGTAGACCTATATTAATTCACCAAACCACAGATCAATTTATTAAACGGTTGTCAATATACAGGGGCCTGAAGTTTTCACTTTTTTACATATATGTATATTATATAATATACATACCAGATTCCTGCACGGGCCTAAAAGCTTAGTCCGGCCCGTCTCACGGGCTGTCAAAAAATATAGAATCCCACCCGTTGTCAAACAAAAGAAATCAGACTGCGACTCCAGCCCGCCCGGCATATAAAATAACCCGTCTTAGTTCGCCCCGTTGCATTTATTTACAAAAATCTCTAATAAACGGTATAATGTCGAAAAATAATTTTTTGTCGTGATTGTCTAGAAATGCGAAGAGTTGATAAAAGTGTTAAATAATATGATGGATTATGTTTTGAAAATCCAAAGCATAGGGTAAGAGCACCAATTCTTGGCACCTTAGCCCCATTATTGGCTTGCCAAAAACCGAAGTGAATTCATTTTATTTTAGATGATTATTTGATTGCACTAGATAATTAATATATGCATTATATGTAAAAATGATAGTATAAATTATTTAATTGAGGCAAAACAATCTAAAAAATGTATTATCTAAGAAATTAGAAATGGTTTCCAATAATTGGGGGGGGGGGGGGGGGCTACGAAATGGTCCTTTTACCCAACTCAACAATTAATATTCCAGCGGTATTTTATGATCTATTTTGTAACCAAATTTTATTAAGCATTGGGAAATTGCTTATTGATTTTATAATTTCGAATTCTACTTCATTGTCGAAAAAGAATGAAATTAAAAAAAAATTAATGAACATTTGAAAGAAAATTTTTGTCAACACTTAAAATTGGAAAACAAAAATAAATATTTGATTCATTCATATGTAGGTTATTACTATAAAATTCAGCAAATATGAGTAAATAATAATTATGAAGTATGCTCTGATATTTAAAAACATAGTTCATTTTTTAAATCATTCTAAAATGTTCGAATTGAAAGCTTGGTTAGGTAGTAATTACAAAAATATTGTAATTTTGACTTATTTTATAACAAAAATATAAAAATTTAAGTAAACATAAATTTTCGTTTGAAAAAAATTAAGTATTATGTATGTCATTTAAACAATTACATTTCATTCGCCTCATGGTTGAAAAATTATATTATACAAAACTTTTATCAACTCTTTTCGAATTTCTAGATAATCAAGGTACAAAATTAATTTTTAACTCAGTGAATCTCACCAAGAAGCCTGCAGAACATTTATTAGCGATTTTTGTAAATAAATGAAACGGGCCGAACGAAGACGGGTTATTTTATATACGGGGCGGGCTGGAGTCGCAGTCTGATTTAATTTGTTTAGCAACGGGTTGGATTCTATATTTTTTGAGAGCCCATGGGACAGGCTGGGCTGTGGCTTTGAGGCCCCTGCTGGACTCTGATACATACGCCCACATTTTCTTCAACACGTCTTAAAAGAGTGTGAAAAATCTGTTTTTTAAACAAGAATTTTATTTTGAATATGTTCTTTTCCAAAAAAAATGAATTTTACATCACTGCCAAGGAGAAGTAAAAGAAGGGTAACAAGACATTCAAAGGGAGTTGCAACGACTGTACTTTAAAATATTCGATTAAAGTAATTGTCCTTGTGATCCGTGCTCTCGGTGGTGCGAAAATATCACTGGTTCGTTACCTTAAAGCCATTCTAGCGTGCCAAAAATATGCCAAGGCACTTGCGAGATGGATGCAGAAATCTGTCATCCTTGGGTTGCTTCGTGTTCTCAATACACACGAGGGTTTCGCCGGCCTGTCGTCGTAATTTCATTCTTGCCACCGATCTCACGGTCGTGAGACGTGGCTATAAGTCTGATTCACCGCGGTTCTACTGGGAGCCGATGTCATTTTAGATGGCAATTGCTCCCAGTGGGACCCTGCGGTGGTTGTTTAACCTTTTTTTAAATTATATATACAAACAATTATATACAAACAATTATTATATTTATGAAAATTAACATTAATGAATCATTTTAATCATTTTGAGACACTTTAAGGCCCCAGGACCATGTTTTAAATTTATTTTAATATTTAATATTTAATAATATTAATATTAATAATTAATATTTAATATCTTAATTCTATTGTGAGCCGGTGTCTTTTTTGGATAATAGTTGCCCCCAGTGGGAGTCTGCGGTGGTTGTTTAACCATTTTTTAAAATTATATATAGTTAAAAGTTTGTCATAAGGTCAACCTTGGGATTTCACTAGGAGCGGGTACCATTCTGCAAAATTGCACCCGCTCCCGGAGAAAATGCGGTAATATTTTCTCCGTAACCACGCCTTACGACCGTGAGCTAGGTGGTTACAGTCTGCGATGGACCGATGATTAGGACGACTCGCTGAACAGAATATTCCTGTTATAACCGTTGCAACTCCCTTATAAGGTATTTATACCTCTCTCTCTTTTCATTCTCCTTGGCTGTGATGTTTTTATCAGCTGGTGCGGAAAATTCGATAACGAACATGGTTCGTTTTTCGAAGCCAAGGAGAACTATGTCAGGCCTCGAGTGCGCAACAGAAACAATTGTCGATAATATGAAGTTCCAGTATGTGCGGCACATCTCATTTTCGACAATTGACTCTGTTTCCCTAGGAGCGTTTGGCGGAGTGGTATTAGGGCTAATGCCGTAAAAGTGACAGAGATGTTAATAAAGCACTCTTAGTGCCGCATTGTGCCTTTGGATGCAGGTCGTTCACGCATGAGTTGGACAACTAGATAGTATGTGTCCTAGATGTTCGTGGTGTGCATGACACGCTCTGCAACTATCATCGGGAATGTCTTGGCTCAAAATGTGGCGACGATATGCTAGAGTGGAAATGACACCGTCTTGACGTGCAAAAATGAAACCCTCCGTGCCCGACTTCAATCCAAGTGATTTAAGGAAAGGAAACGTTAGCTCATACGACATCGACTGATCCACCACACTTATGTGGAAGATGCCGTGCATCCTGTTGTCGAGGAGCTGTTCGCGGAAGTTTTCCTCCTGTGCTTGTTTAGTCCGGGCCTTCAGGCGTGGGTAGTCGAGATGGATAAGATTTGATGCATTTTGCTCACCCCTGATATTGAAGTTAAGGCCAAGTGTTTAAGCAGCCTTCTCCGCTGCTTTGTATAGAAACGCTTCTTTGCCCACTTCTTCGTGCTTCCTGACCATTTCCAGAAGAGGGTCACGTCCATTTGCGACTATATGTGCTGTACCCAGAATAATCCTGTTGTAAAGACATTCAAGATTCAGTATTCCGCGACAACCTTGACGGCGTGAGATGTAAAGTCGTGGAACAGAAGACTTAAGGTGCATGCTTTTATTCATACGTGCATAACCTTTCGTTACCCGATATCGAGGGGTCTGAGCTTGTTCTTCGTCCATGGAACCACGCCAAGTGAATAGAGTACTATCGGGACTGCAAGCATGTATGTTGCAGATATTTTGTTCCTCGCCGACAGTTCAGAAGACCAAATCCGTCGGATAAGACATTTGTATCTGCTTCGGAGAGTATCCTTTATAGATGTCACGTACTGAATGCGGCTCCGTGGCACGCCCAGGTATGCATTGGTCTCTTCAGCGCCAAGGTGTCGTATAGCGCTTCTGTCGATGAGCTCAGGGTCTTCGGGGATACCATTAAGTTTTTCTTTTTTCAAATAAACGTTGGAGCATTTCTCTAACCCGAACTCCATTCCAATCGCTTGAGTGTACTCTTTAACAGTGTCTAGAGCTAGATGTAGTTTCTCTTTGTTTTTAGCATAGATCTTAAGATCATCCATGTAAAGTACATGAGTGACCTTATGCTTTCTATTTCCACGTTTGCCGCAGAAGTACCCTTCGGAATGGCGAAGTGTGAGAGATAGTGGCAATAATGTGAGGCAAACAAGGAGAAGGTTCATGGTGTCGCCCTGAAAGACACCTCTCTGAAAGGTCACGGTGTGCGGGTGAACCTTTAAGCTTTCCAACAGACAAATGATAAGTCTGTGGGAGGGTGAATTGAAGGCTTTCCAGTAATCAATCCAGGCCATCGATAGGTAGCGCTGGTGGGATGCTGCGTCGATGAGCAGGTTCTCGCGACATCCTGCTACGGCTTTCTTTGAGTGCGTTGTTCGTATATTTCTCGCCACACAGGTCCGATTGTCAGAAGAATCCTATAATTTATGATAGCTGTTAAGATCTTATACAGTGTGTTCAGACAAGTGATTGGCCTGTAATACTTAGGGTCTGCTGAGTTGCCCATATTTCGCAGGAGCACTATGTGCCCTTCCATCAACCACTTCGGAATAGGCTTTTCCGACTTTAAATATGAGGTGCAAATGCTGGCCAGATGCTGGTGGGTTGAAGGAAACTTCTTCCACTAAAAGGTCTTGACACCATCTGGTCCCGGAGCGGAATCGTTCTTCATGCCTCATAATACTTTTTTCATCACCTCGGTAGAGATGGGTGGAGAACAAAGCTTTGAAAGAAATCCGCGCAGAATGACTATCGGTTTGAATTGTCGAGCGATCAAACAAGCTGCTATGGAGCAATGGTCTAGGCTCCAGGCTAGAGAGTCTGCCGTCATGCGTTCGCATCCTCGTACTTTTTACAAACATTTTTTTGTTTCTAATTATTTTTTAAAAATAATTTAACCGTGAATATGCATACACATTATAGAAACAATAATAAAGAGTTGAAAAATATATTTAAAGAATACAAACATTATTATTTTTGACACAAATATATTTTTATCAATCAGTTAATGTTTGCAGCACGTAATAAATTATTTTCAAGCAATAATCATGATTATTTTGCAATTTTTGTACACTTTTATGAGCAAAGAATAAATTTTAAAAAATTTTACGCATGAGAAATAATTTAAAAGTACCTAAAAATATAAAAACGGAAGTTGGGTTACAAGTATTGAGATTTAAAGTAAAGAATACAATATTAGGCAGTATGAGGACGTTCGGACTGCGGAATCCCTATGTTTTAAGTGTTTTTACGATGACTGTCATCCTCGAGTTCGTACCAAATCTGTTTCCGAAGACGGCGATGAGCACGAATAGCATTTTTAGGTATTTGAACATTTGTATTACATGTTTTTGCCGCATTTAATTATCAACCGATATTTTCATACATTTTATACAGGCATATAATTCTGTTAAATTTATTTTTTGCTCGTAAAAGTGTATAAAAATTGCAAAACAATAATGTTTATTGCTTAAAGATAATTTATTACGTGTTGCAAACATCAACTGATTGATGAAAATATTTGCATGTCAAAAATAATAATTTTTTATTCTTAAAATATTGTTTTAAAACTCTTTATTATTGTTTTTCAATATTTATGTATATTAATAGTTAAAATATTGATAAAAAAGAATCAAAAAAAAATTTTGTTCGAAAAAAGTACGAGGACGCGAACCAATGACGGCAGACTCTCTAGCCTGGAACCAAGACCATTGCTCCATCGCAGCTTGCTCGATCGCTCGACAATTCAATAGTCACCCGTTGGTTTTGTTTTACGGGTAGCATCCGCCAAACTTCTTGCTGCATTAACCAAACTACAATTGATAATCCAGAGGTCGGATTCTTCGGAAAAATCTCCACCCAGCTCGTCATCTTGTTCAGCTAGATCTTTGGGCTTGCGAGTAACCTGGATGTTGATGTTTCTCCGGGTCCTGAAGCATTGCTTTTTCTCGTTTGGATGCTTGCCCGCGGTTGGTCTCAGTGTCGCCTCTCTTTCTCTGTTCCTCGGCACGGTTTCGCAGACGTTAATGCGAAAAGTGCGAGAGCTCTGGTTATTTTTTCGTACCACAGAGCATGCAGTCATGCCGTGTAACCTTCTTGCTCAGGGGCCATACTGGTATCGTAACACTCCAGCAGGTCGTGCTTGAGTCAAACCGTCCACTTAAAAGTATTGAGATTCTGCAGGTCCATCGCATTGCCTACAACTACGTTTGGTGTTATCATTGTCGTTCCCACGAGCAGATAGGGTAAGGGGTTCGTCCATCATGTTCGAGACACCTCACCCAGGTGCCATTCAACTTTCGGCACGGTTGTTACGCCTCCGTTTGGGGGTTAATTCCTTCGGGACCGACCCTGGAAAATTATCCGCGACTGCTTAGCAGCAGAAACCCATGGTATCGGTACCCTCTATCGGCAACCCGAGGACGCGTTCGGTGGCTTTGTCATAGGCCCTTCGGTTCGATTCCAGAGAAATCTAAAAATGGTGAGTAGGTACTCTATTGACAAGGAAGACTAGAAACTACATCATCGCGTGACGATCAGGATCATTAACTTATAGGCGTAAATACCAGTCAACATCTTGGTAATGGAGAAACATATAAATATCTGGGAATACCGCAAGCGGAAACCTAAAATGTGTGTGTGTTAAAAACGGCCCTTGTAAAACGGTATCGTCAAATTCTCAGAAAAAATTGGGCTTCCGAATTATCTGGAAAGAATAAGATCCAGGCGACCAATATGAGGGCCGTTTCTATACTTCTCTACACGTTTGGTGCAATGAAATGAAACGTCGCTGAGTTGAAGCAAATTGACCGAAGCACACGCAAGATGATGACAATTCATCGAAGTCATCATCTTAGATCTTCCGTACCTCGAATATACCTCCCTCAAGATAAAGGGGGGTAGCCGCTTGCTAAGCTTAAAGTGTCTTTATCGAAGAACGGTTCTGGCTACAGGCTGCTCATTTATAAATAATGCAGATTCTCTTATGCGACTCGTACATCAACATGAAGTCGTCAATGCTGCGGTGTTTCTATGCCGAGCCGCAAATTGGACCGCAGAGGAGCTGGGCTTCCCATTTGATTCCAACGACACTACACATGGCCTAGCATTACTAACACCTTCGGTGCTCAAAAGTCGTGTACAGGAAGCAGAACATACGCTTCTACTAAGAGAACATGCCGACAAGCCCCTTCAGGGTAAATTTTACGGCATCATACGTAGAGAAGAGCTGTGCATGGGTCTGTCCAACATGTTTCTCAAGTCTGCTGGATTGCGATCGGAGACTGAGGGATTTCTTTTTGCCTGTCAAGACGGCGTTATAGAAACCTTAGATTACCGCGAGCGTATAATAAATGTACCTGTAGGCGATACCAACTGCCGAGCGTGCAAGAAAGAGCCAGAAACGCTTGGACATTTTCTCAGTGGATGCTCAAACTATCAGTGCTACAAAGCCTGATATTGTTCACCAAGGTCTGGAGAAGAAGATAATTTACGTGATTGAATTCTCGCCACCAGCCGATGGTAATTTCACGGCAAAGGAGGAAGAAGAACGGGCGAAATATCAAGCACTTCTTTTCTAGCTGAGCAGGCTGTACCAAGGCTACAAAGCCCATCTTGTAGTTCTCATATTCGGCTGTCTCAGAGGTATGAAAGCTTAATTTCTTAGCCAACCCAACAAAATCCCGGCTTTCCAGCGTCAGGCTCAGTCCATCGCGAGCCGAATGCAAAGGCTGTTCTTCTGGGATCACTTCATCTGGTCCGTCAACACTGTTCCTCATAACATTCTACAAAGATTGGTAGCTCTAAAAAAGTATCTAGAGGTGTAACTTTCATCTCCAACTGTGCCGTCTGCCGCGTGAGGTCATCCGCGGCTAGAGACCGGACTCCAAGGAACAGTGTTGTACGAAGTCTCTTTCCTAAATTTCCTGCTCTTGCTTACCTTCTGGGATAGAAGGAGCAGGAGTGGATGACGTACAGGTTTCAGTTGCGTCGGGATTGGTTGCTTAAAGGAACCATGGTCGTAGCTTCCGGAGACCACAACTTGTGTAATAAGAAGAAAATTACACAAAAAAAAATATTCTTATACTATTATGTGTATAAGGTAATTTATAAAGTTTTATGAATTACTTTTTGAAGTTCCATATTCAAAAAGTGAAGTGAGAGCAAGTTAAGTTTATTAAAATATTGAATCTGCTGGGTTATTTTGGAATAAAATAAATCACATCAAAGTAAATAACCATTCAGTGGTTTCTATTTTTACATTCTCATCATAATGAGAACTTAATAGTTTTATGTGAAAACTGACTATCGCGGATTTCTTTTAGTCTCCACGTTTCGAGACCCCCTGAATAAAAAAAGACAAGTTTTAAGATATTGTCTGTCTGTCGTTGTCACTGTTTTCGTTGTCGTATGTATACGGGATAACTTTTGAAAGACCGATGGGATTAGGTTGCGCTTTGGCACACGTTTTTGGGACAAAAAAGAAAGATCGAGTTCGTTAACTAGCATTTTTTGACCAACAGCTCTGGTTTTAACCAGCAAAAAAAATGAACAATAAAAAATTCCGTTTTGCAGTCAAACTGTACAAGATAAGAAAAAAGATGAAGAGACAAAAATTGTGCACCTATTACATTAGAAACATTAAAAATAAAAAATAAAATTTGTTGGAAAAACGACACAAGCTACAATAACATTTTATTTAACAATATTTATCGCCTTCCTTTTATTCACAAATTTCCTTAAAACCACTTTACGGTAGGATGCGTATTTTTGTTTAAATCTTAAAAAAATAACATTGAAAATAAAAAAATTTAATTTGTTGAAAAAACGACACAAGGCGCAATAAAAGTAGGTGGCGATAGTGAGAACGTGTTCGCTGACAGGTGGTGATAGGCTTTACGGAATTTGTGTTGAAGGACAAGTGGTCGAGTGAGCTTTTGTGGTTCGGAGTTTGGTCCTTCAAGGGGGGCAAGGGTGGTTCGCAAATATTCGGAGCGGGAAGTGACAACAGTCTTAAGGACACATCTGTCGGTGACAGAAGGTACTGCATGGAGAGGTCCCAGTTATCGACGGATGCGCAGGGCATGGGGGAGCGGGAGGTAGTCAGCGAGAGTGAAAAGGAAAAAGCGGAACTGCGGGAACGAAGGAAGCGAGAAGGCGAGGATGAGAGAGTCTAGCACGAGTGAGGGGGAGGATCTCTTGAAGGTGAGTCGGTGGAAGAGATATGGGAGGATTTGAAAGAGAAAGTGAAAGGGTGTGTGCAAAATAAGGCATTTAGAAAGAACAAGAAAGGGCTAGTGAAGCCGTGGTGGGATAGGGAATGTCAAAAGATGAAAAGGAAGGTAAAGAGGAAGTACAAGACTTGGAAAGAGGGAACTGCGAAAAGGGACGAGTATATAGAAATGAGGAAGGGGTTCAGATTGATGTGTAAGGAGAAAGAACAGGAAAAGGAGAAAGATCTTGAAGAGGAGTTGGAAAGTGTTAAGACAGAGGGGGACGCATGGAAGATAATAAATAGGTGTAGGAAGCCTAGAGTGGGGATAAGCGAGAAGATAGGGAGTGATGATTGAAGGGAGTTCCTTAAAGAAACGTTTCAGGGCTTCGGTTCGAGGAAGAGAGATGCTGGGAGTAGAAGAACGAGGGGGTAGAGGGGGAGGAGTTGAATTACGAGGAGATAGAGAAACAGATAAGGAAGTTAAGAAGGTCAAAGGCAGCTGAGCTGGATGAATCAGTAGGGGAGGGGGGGGGGCAGGTGTATGAGGTGGTGAAGAAGAACCGCATGGAGAGGGAAAAGGCAGAAGGGAAGGAGAGAATAAGATGGTCAAGGTTCAATGTGAATTACGGTTGGATTATGCAAAGGGAGAGTGCGCAGTATTTGTGTGAGAAAGGAGAGAAAGTGAGTCAGGAGCTTATAGCGAGGATGAGGTGTGGGTGCATGAAGCGCTTTAATAGGTTCTGGCTTCCTAGGGAGAAAAGAATATGTGAATTATGCGGGAAGGAGTATGCAAGGATGGAACACTGGCTGGAGGATTGCGAGGGAGTGGAAAGGAGTGAGATTAGCATGGAGGTATTACTACATGAAAGAGGGGACGAAAGGGCGGCTGCATGGATGAAGGGGGAGTTGGTTGATATGGAGAAGAAGAGAAGGAAGGAGGAAGAAGAATAGAGAGGGAAAGATTGTAAAGAGGACAGGAAGTAAATATAAGCAATTCTAAATATTCTAAAATAATTATCAGATAAGTATTAGATAGTAACCGCGGTGGCAGAGGTTGTCAATTAAGGCAATTCAGGGTCAGCAGGCCGAAAAATATAAGTTTATCTGCTAATATACATTTATTTAAATTATACATTTTTCAGGGTAGCTGTGAATAAAAATTTATGCAAAATAAGGAGCAAACATTAAAGTAATCATGAAATAAAAAATTTTTACTTTATTTTTTACAATATCTGTATAAGCAGTCCCAGACCGAGGTACAGAAATAAATATAATATGCATTTGATATCAAAGAGAATTCACAATCACCATATTACAGTTGACGATGGTTTCATCTTTACTTTCAAAAGTTCTGTGCACAAATGTGGAGCAAGTACAAAGACCGAGCGGGTGCGGCAGGTAAACACATTATTGAGCGCGAAGCGCGAGATCACACAGCTGCGCGCCATAGGCCCGCTTAAACTTGCGAATGAAGCGAGCCGCGCGCTTAGCGCACGACGAGTATATGTCCGCCCGGCCGGCAGATTCTTTACGAAAGAAAGTAGGATTGCAGAAGATGTGTGTAGTTATTTTCTTAATGTGAAGTAAAATACATATAATTAAATTAAATTCCCATTCATATTTGCGTAAATGTATTAGTCCTGTTACTTTTCATATTATGCATACATACAGGGTGTTCAAAAAGTAACGAAACACCTCTATAATTTTCCAGGTAAAATATTTTTCAAAAAGGTCAAGGTCATTCTTGAAGTAACTTTTAACAAGGAATCCAGTGGTGACCTTGAATCTGACGTTAAGCTTGACCTTCAAGGTTATTTCAAGGTTAACTTTGTTTTTTAAAGTAGGAACCCCTTTTTTTGACAACGGGAATCGAACGAGCGGGAAATTTTACGTCCAAACATGTACTCGGGTCGTGGATCAAGGGTGACCTTGAACTTCAGTTGAAGGTTATTAGGCTTGACCCAGGTATGGGGCGGGTCCAATCTGTACTGCTGCGGCTCAGGTGCTTACGAAAAACTTCGTGGTCATTCTTGAAGTAACTTTTAACAAGGAATCCAGTGGTGACCTTGAATTTGACCTTCAAATTGACCTTCAAGATCAAACACAAAATTTTTTAATTTAAAAAATAAAAAAAAAATCAAATTGAAAAAATGAAGAAAAAAAATGTGCGTATTGAATATTAGTTATGCTAGAATCAAGCCCACGAATAATAAAAAAGTCGACCAAAGTATAGTTTTAACTTTTTTCACAAAAAATTTGATAAAATAATGAATACATCAATTTTTAATTTGATTTTTTTCCATTTTTTTACTTAAAAAATTGTGTTTTTGAACTTGAAGCTCAATTTGAAGGTCAAATTAAACGTAACCACAGGATTATTCGTTAAAAGTTATTCCAAGAATGACCTCGACGTTTTTCGTAAACACCTGAGCCGAAGCAGTACAGATTGGACCCGCCCCATAACTGGGTCAAGCCTAATAACCTTCAGCTAAAGTTCAAGGTCATCGTTGACCCATGACCTGAGTTTATGTTTAGACGCAAAATTTTCTGCTCTTTCGTTTGCCGTTGTCAAAAATAGGGGTTCCCAATTGAAAAAACAAAGTTGACCTTGAAATAACCTTGAAGGTCAAGCTCAACGTCAGATTCAAGGTCACCACTAGATTCCTTGTTAAAAGTTACTTCAAGAATGACCTTGACCTTTTTGAAAAATATTTTACCTGGAAAATTATTGAGGTGTTTCGTTACTTTTTGGACACACTGTATATCTTATAGCCTGTGCCATGATACAAAATTCTGTCATTCTGCGATGTATTCAATTAAACAGACTTCATTTCAACCTATATAAGTATAACGAAAAATAGAAATAATGTATATATACAATTAAACAGGCTTAAAATCACACTGTAGTAGCCATGTAAACAATTTTTGAAAATTGTATATCAAGTTAATCATTAAAAAGTACACAGCCACACAAAAAAAATAAGTGCCGTGATCTGGGGATGCGGCATATGCTTTCCTATGGATTTTGACGCGCTGAATCCGAAT
>CAKNWW010305379.1:0-10432 GCA_932074435.1 Andricus kollari | reverse complement strand
CCTGATAGCAATCCCCCCCCCCCCCCTCCCATTAGATCTTTTAACAGCCTTCACTAGAAAATCCACACTCCTTGCAAACAGCACTCCTTTCTCGTCCGCAATTACCTCAACCTTTGATGATACTAAATTATTCTTTTCTGACATATCGCTAGAAACCCTAATTAAAAAACTCTTAGAGGTAAAATCAAATGCTCAAGATTCTGATGGTATCTCAATTAAAATGATTCGCTTAGCCTTACCAGTGATTTGTCCTATTCTCTTGCATATCTATAACGCATCTCTACAGGTGGGAATCTTCCCTGATACCTGGAAAGAGGCGATTATTCGCCCTATTCCTAAAATATTTAACCCTACCTCTCCCAAAGATTTCCGCCCGATATCCATCCTCTGTGCCTTGTCTAAACCTTTCGAACGCATTGTCCATCAGCAACTTACTGCAGCAACTTCTGACCTTAAACTGGCAATTGATAGAAGGGAAATAACTGTTGTTGTACTTTTTGACTTTTCTAAGGCGTTTGATACAGTTAACCATAATTTACTATTGACTAGGCTCAAATCACTTCACCTCTCAAATATGGCTGTTAAATGGTTTGAATCTTATCTTAGTAATCTTTCTGAAAGAGTACAAATCAGCAATGGCGAGCGTTCTGATTGTGGGGAGGTCCAGAGTGGTGTCCCTCTGGGATCCGCGCTTGCGCCCACTTTGTTTAATATTTATACCTTTGAACTTGGCAGTGAACTACGTTATTGGTACAGGAGGATATTGATTTGGTGGTGCAGTGGGCCTTGACAAACGGTCTGACTCTTAACCCTGCTAAAACTAAGGCTATAATCATAGGACCCTCTTCCTCTCCTTCACTTGCAACAATTGCAACCTTGTCTGCTCTCTTGATCGATGGGCGTCTTATCCCCTTTGTAGATTCTGTGAAAGATTTAGACTATATCCTTAATCGCTCTCTTACTTGGAATGAACAAGTTGCGGATATCTCAAGGAAAGCCTTTAGAGTCCTCCAACAGCTTGACAGGAATAAAGAATCACTTCCTACTCCAACGCGTATCCTTCTAATTAAAAGCCTCATCCTTCCTTTCTTTGATTACGGCTGTGTTGTATATGATGATGTTACTGATGAACTGAATTCGAAGCTTGAACGTACGCTTCATGCTTGCATTCGGTTCATCTATAAAATCCCAAAAAGCGAACATATTACCCAGTATAGAGAAAGAGCAGGACTTCTTAACGTTGCTAAAAGAAGACAATTTTTCATGGGTAACCTGCTTTATAGCCTACTCAGTAATGAAGCTCCACACTATCTTCTTGATCTCTTCCTTTTTATTGACAAAGATCAACCAACACATTCCAAACTCCGTGAAAGGAAAACAGTACACAATTTCAATTTAGAAAACTCCTTTTTGGTTACTTATTTAACATATCAAATCCTACACTCGAAATTACACATTGGTATTATGGAATCCTTTAGTTTAATACATATATAAGCACGCACATGAATGTATTTACTTTTAAACATGCATATTTTCGTATGTACATTTACAATATTACTGGTAATAGACCACATCTACTTATGTGTATCTTAGTTTACTTCATTACTTCTGTTGAATACCTATTTTTTATTTTAATCGTTATATCGATCACCATTACTTTTTAATTGTAATAATAATTGAAGTTCGTATGTATCGTCTGTTCCTTATAGGGCTATCTAGCCCTAGGAACTTTTCATGAATAAATACAAATACAAATACAATAATTAATTTATAAGCAGTCGAGGATAAATGTCCAGCAATGGTCCCGAAGGAAAAACTCCCAAGTAGAAGGGTAACAACCGTGCCGAAAGGATGGATGAACCCTTTCCTTAGCTGCTCGTGGGAACAACAATGGCCTCGCCAAACAACTAAAAAGTTGCGGATGGGTTTCAAAACGGTCGAACGCTCAGAGCATCCGAGAATAATTCGTTAAAGATGGAAACACTACGACGGACCGACAAAGCGCTCACACTGAGTGGAAGAATCGACTTGAAGATAAATTGCTGAACTTCTACGATCCCAGCATTATGCTTCTTCGCGAAGGCTTTATGGTGCGAATGTACACTTTTTGGTGCCAGAAACACCCTGAGCTTCAGTAAGTTTCGCATTAATCTGTGCGAAATCAAACTACCTACCGCTCGAAAACTGGATATGAACGCAGATAGCTTCCCCAACCGCTGCATGAACAAGCCGTGGACGAAAAAGAGGAAGCGACATTCAGAATAACCAGGCTCCTCCTAAGCCCCAAGACCTGGCTGAATTGGATACCTCCCTTCCTGAAGATATCTCGGAGGAGTCTGACCTCTGCACCATCAATTGTTTAGTTTATGGTGCGGCGAGAGCTTTGGTTGATTCAAATCGAAACGACGACGGATCCAAAAGCCAAAAGACGCTTGCATCAACTAAACGAGGAGATAGGGGGTAAGAAAGAATGCGTCCTATTTTCAGTGTGTGATTGACTACATAACATGCGGTAGGCCGTTTACGGAAAGGGTCCGAAAGTTAGCCAAACAAATTTAGGATCTACCATAACACACCGCTGATCCATCTCGTCTCTTCAGTGATTTACCTGTTTTTGTTCAAATCTACCCAAGGCTGACGAGACAGTGACTGTTTGGAGAGAGGTTCACAAGATTCCAACACTAGAATTGGAGGAAGACACTGAGAACATCATGCGCTGCAAGGAGCTTTGCGACAGTCTCATAAAGCTTGTTTTTCCACATTTGAGGAGTAGTGTCCATCAATCACTGCCGAATAGCTAAAGAAAGCACTTACGGGCACGAAGAACTTCTCCGCTGCAGGACCAGATGGTATCAGGAAGCTCTGTTCAAAGAAGTTTACTGCTACACACCAACATCTGGCCCTCATCTTCTCCTCATATTTAAAGTCGGAGACGCCCATTCCGTAGTGGGTGGTGTTAGGACGCCCTGTACTCCTACAGAAGAAAGGTGACTTCTCCAATAACTTGTCTGAACACACTAGGCACTAGGCGTGCCTGTCTCTCTGAAGCAGATTCAAGCGTTTTATTTTACAGATTTGTTCTTTCAATCAGTCGGCGTTGAACAAAATATCTGCGACTAACCAGCTTGCTGTCCCGGTTCTACTCTACTCGTTTGGGTTAGTTCCATGGGCGAGGCATAATCTTACGGCCCTTGATATCACTATGCGGAAGATCATACATAGGCAGAGGAGCTTGCATATCAACTTGTCTGTTCTACGATTAGATATCCCGCGCTGTTAAGGCGGGCGCGGACTTCTACATCTCCAATGTCTTTATGACTGAATTATTCTGAGTACAGCTTACATCGTCGCAAATGGAAGAGATTCTCACCTAAAAATGGCGGATCAGGCGGCCGAGACCCTTGGTCTGAATTTTAACATCAGAAGTGAGGAAAGTCCGGTTTCTTTATGACCTGAGACGGGTAGTCTTTAACGAGGCTACTGGACGCGTCCTCGGGTTGTGGATAGAGGTTCCCTGTACCAGGAGTTGTTGCTGAATATGGCGTCAAATTAAATAAGCAGTCGCGGATTATGGTCCATGGATGGTCCTGAAGAAAAAAAACCCAAGCCAAGGTGTCAGCATCTCTGCTAAAGGCTGCATGGTACCAGGGATTTGTGTCTACCGGTGCCTCTAGTATAACGGACAATCTCCCAGAGTATGTAGTCTTACCCTCGCATGCAACATCTCAATAGTTTTGAGATGACGGATCGACTGAGGGGCGGTCTCGCACTTTTTGTATCAACTGCTACGAAACCATGCCCAGGACCTCCGGAGAAGTTTTTATAGGCGCCGATCGCCTACTCTATCGCTACCAGAACTATCTGGCAGCAGAGAAAGAGAGGCAGAGTAAGAGCGATGTTTTGGCAACAAGAGAAACATCAACATCCAGGTTCCTGTGAAGCCCAAAGATCTTGCTCAACTGGATGACGCGCTACGTAGAGAGATTTTTGCGACGAGTCTGACCCCTGGATCATCAATTGCGGTGGGTATGATACAGTAAGAACTTTTGCGGATGCTATCCCTAAAAAAAAAACCAAAGGCTCATCATAAGACCAAACGGCGCATGTAACAACTGAGCACAAAAATAGTCTGGGCAAGACTGTACGCGTGCTGCATTTAGTGTTAGATTGACTATATAACGTCTGACAGGAAGCTTACTGCCCATCAGGCAGAATATTGTTGACAGAATACGGATAATATCTTACGATAGGAGTAGTCCATAGCAAAGAGAGATGTTGGTCCTAGAAAATCAACCGTATTTCTCTGAACTATCTGGACTCTTCTAAGACCCTTCAGTTACTGTGGACCATCCTCCCAAACCAGAGGAGGTTGGCGCATTTTGAAGAGAAGTTTTTGAAGTCCAGCAACCACTGAATGAAGATAGATAGAACATAAATAGCTTCAAGATGCAGCATGAATTCTTTTGACTTCTATGAATTCCTTTGAATTCTAAGAATTCTTTTGAATTCTTTTTAATTGCATGAATTCTTTTGATTTCTATGTATTTTGTTTAATTCTATGTATTCTTTTGATTTCCATGAATTTTATTTAATTCTATGAATTATTTTGATTTCTATGAATTTTGTTTAATTCTATCAATTCTTTTGGATTCCATCAATTTTTCCGAATTCCAATAATTCTTTTGAGTTGTGAATTCTTTGAAGTTCTTTAAAATTCTGCTAATTTTCTGGAATTTTATGATTTGAGATTCAGTGGATTCTTTGGGATTCTGTAAACTCTTTGAAATTCTTTGAATGCTGAGATTTTTTTGAAATCCTGTTTCTTCATTGGAACTCTTTGAATTCTGTGAATTCTTTGGAATTCTGTTAATACTCTGGATTCGGCCGATTCTTTAGAATTCTATGAATTCTTTATGATTCTGTAAATTTTTCGGAATTCTGTGAATTTTGCAGAATTCTGTGAAATCTTTTGAATTCTTTTGAATTCTGTGAATTCTGTGCATTCTTTTGAATTCTATGAATTCTTTTGAATTCTGTGAATTCTTTTGAATTCTGTGAAATATTTGAATTCTTTTGAATTCTGTGCATTCTTTTGAATTCTATGAATTCTTTTGAATTCTTTTGAATTCTGTGAATTCTTTTGAATTCTGTGAATTCTTTTGAAGTCTGTGAATTCTTTTGAATTCTGTGAATTCTTTTGAATTTTGTGAATTCTTTTGAATTCTGTGAGTTCTTTTGAATTCTGTGAATTCTTTTGAATTCTGTGAATTCTTTTGAATTCTGTGATTTCTTTTGAAACCTATGGATTCTTTTGAATTCTGTGAATTCTATGAATTCTTTTGGATTCTTTTGAATTCTTTTGCATTCTCTGAATTCTGTGAATTTCTTTTGAATTCTGTGAATTATTTTAAATTCTGTGAATTATTTTAAATTCTGTGCATTCTCTTAAATTCTGTGCATTTTTTTTAAATTCTGTGAATTCTTTTGAATTCATAGAATTGAAGAAATGCAATGACAACTGAATAAGAACCATGTGAGGTTGGCACTTTATTACATTTAAAATAATGTATTCGAGGTGTCAATTTCAAATGGTCTTAATCCAGTTGGCATTCTCATGTATTCAATTTGAAGCTTCTGAATTCTTTTTATATCTCTCAATTGTTTTGGATTCTCTAAAAACTTTTGAATGCGGGAAATTCCTTTGAATTGTTCTAAATTCTTTGAATCGTTTTGAACTCCTTAGATTGTTTTGTATTTCATGAATTCTCTTTGGGCCACTGTAAGAAAAATTTCAAAACAATCTTTTTTGTGGTGTATTTTTAACTGCAGACACACCTACTTTAACTAGTTTACACTAATTAGGGAACGTGATTAAAAGCTTTGAGAATTTATTGTGGAGCGGTCAAGCAAGCAGCGATAGAGTAATGGTCTAGGTTCTAGGCTACAGATTCGGCCGTCATACGTTCACGTCCTCATACTTTTTTCAATATTTTTTTTGTAGTTCTTTTTTTCAATAGTGTCATCGTAAATATGCATACATATTATAAAAACAATAATAAATATTTACAAAAAAATGTATTTCAAGAATATAAAAATAATTATTTTTAACGCCAAATTTTTTTCATAAATAAGTTAATGTTTGCAGCACGTAATAAATTATTTGCAAGCAATATACATTATTATTTTGAAATTTTTCTACACTTTTGTGAGGAAAAAATATGTCAAAAGAATTATATGCATGAAACATAAATTTAAACTACCCAAAAGTATATAGGCGGAAGTTGGGTTACAAGTATTGAGATTTAAAATGGAGAATGCAATATTAGCCAGTACGAAGACGTTCGCGTCCTTGTACTGAAAGATACCTACGTTTTAAATGTTTTTACGATGAGTATCATCCTAAAGTGAGCACCGAATCTGTTTACGAAGACGGCGATGATAACGAATAGCGGTTTTAGGCATTTGAACATTTGTATTACATGTTTGTGCTATATTTAATTATCAAGCCATATTTTTGAACATGTTTTCAACAATTACATAATATTTTCTAGACCAAATATTACATTCGTCATTTTAAATCTCAATACTTGTAACCCAACTGCCGCTTATATTTTTAGGTACTGTTAATTTATTTGTCTTGCATATAATTTTTTTAACTTTATGTTTTGCTGATAAAAGTGTTGATAAGTTGCAAAATAATAATGTTTATTGCTTAAAAATAATTTATCACGTGCTGCAAACATCAACTTATTGACAAAAAATTTGTGTGTCAATAATAATAATTTTTCTATTCTTAAAATATATTTTTTAAATATTATTGTTTTTATAATATGGTTGCATATAAATGGTTAAACTACTGAAAAAAAAGAATTAGAAACAACAAAAAAGGGGAAAAAAGTATGAAGACGTGAACGCATGACCGATAGTCATTCCGCGCGGATTTCTTTCAAACCTTTTTTCTCGTAAACCGCTTTCTGTATAAGCAAACGGTTTGAGCTTTTTTTATCACAAATTACGCTCTCTTCACTCACAAAAGATGACTAAAATCCGTATCACCCTTTACGCGCACTCCCCTTGTCAGATAAAAATTCTACCCAAAAAAAGTATCTTGGAATTTTTTGATATATGCGTGCATAATTAACCCTTATGAGGGCAAGCTAAAATCGTGAAGTTAAAAGGAAAACTGGGACTCTCAGGCCGGTTGAATTTCAAACCCCTTTATCCAGTAAAAGTATGAAATCCCAAAGAATTTTGACCATTTATAAGTATTCGTCAAAACTTTTTTTTTCATGTAGGCCCGACTTGCCTTTTTGTGTATGTGAAAAATATGTACGTTTCCGTGCAGCACTCCAGAGATGGAATTATCACAATGCCCTCATTTTGTTATGCATTTAGACTTCACCAAAAGAAATTTACATGCACAAGCGCTTACTTCATAAAAAGCTCTCTGTAACTCGAAAATCGTAACCGCTGGGCCTGTGAGACCCGCTGGCCTTTTTGAGGCTTAAGGGCCCTGGAAATCGAGTGTAAATCGCGGTTTCGGATTCAGGCCAAACGGTGAAGCCAATTTGTCTAATTTTTTGTATACATACTCTAAAGAACATAGAGACTCTCGGTAAAGGTTTACTTTTTCGAAAAAAATACTATTTTTCATGCAAAAATTAAAAGAAATAAATTGTCGTCGGTAGCATCGTTGTGGTACTTTGTTCTACTGCTGTACCTGCTCCTGCTTCGCTGAATTGTAGAATACACTACCACAACGATGCTATCGACGACAATTTATTTCTTTTAATTTTTGCATGAAAAATATCATTTTTTTCGAAAAAGTAAAACTTTACTGAGAGTCTCTATATTCTTTGGAGTATGTATACAACAAATTAGACAAAATGGCTTCACCGTTTGGCCTGAATCTGAAACCGCGATTTACACTCGATTTCCAGGGCCCTTAAGGGCATGCTCTGCGCGAATTACTCGACCAAACCAGGCCCCACTTATAATTTTTTTTTGCCCACATTTAAAAAATAACGTTAAAAGAAATGGGAAATAATTTGGGAAATGGTAAATAAATGGAAATGGATAGTATGTGGCAAAGCAGAGAGTTAGGGAAGAATTTTTTTTTTTACAAATTAATTATATAATATATCGAGTGTGAATTGTGATCGACCGATGCTCTGCCGATGCAAACGGATCATAATCAGTTCTACTTACCTCAAGGACGTCGGTCGGTAAAGAAAACAAGTTAGTCAACTTGGAACTTTTCAGTGCCGGATGAAGGCAACTCGAGGCCCTGAGACGCAACTTTGCTTGCGGCCCGTCGAAATAAGTCGGGTAAAGAGAACGAATTTCATTGTTTACCAAAATGGAAAACTACCATTTTTGTTTCGATTTAAAAAAATCGAATCTAACCTCAAAATTTATAAAGTACAATATAACAGACCAATCAAAAAAATGTGTGGAATTCTTGTACAGAAGTCACACATATACTTTTTGTGTTGTAATCTTACATACTTTGAGAACCAATATGCATGTAAGCAATATTGCAGATAAGAATATTCTTATCACGTGACATGGTATTAATTTAGTCTCATTTTACTTATCATCCAATACTTTTCCAAAATATTTTGACTATAATATTATTATTGTCACGTGATATACAGCCCGCTACACTGCAGCACTTTACTATATATGGTAACAGAAAATGTCGTGCGTAAAATTTTTTGCTACCGTATAGTAAAAACTGCTGTTATGTCAACAGGCTGACAGTACTGCTATAATATTATTTTTATTATCATGCAATACTGTTTCAACTTATACGCATGCAAAAAATATGGTTGATTAGAATATTCTTAGCCACAGGAGATCGACAGATATTATCCATTTGGCTCAATCCCAAGATCTAATTGCCTACAGCTAATGTCTGACGTACTCAATCCTGTGGGTCAAAAAGTATGGGTGATAACCTCCCAGTGGGTCCAATTGATGTCCTAAAGACGTCCCATGTTCCAAAGACGGTCTTTGGAACATGGATATCAATTGGACTGATAAAAACGTCCTAGGAACGTTTTTAGAACGTTCTCAGGACAGTAATGTTTGTGTGCCCACTGGGCTACGGTTTATTACCACCCTAATAGCACGGAACGTTCCACGGGCATCTTCGGAACGTGTAAAATGTCCGCCCCTTGGGATCGTTCCAGTGGAACGTTCCACTGGGACCTGAGGGGAAACTTCCATTGTTGTTATTTTTAACAACAATTATCTCGTGAACCGTAAGAGGTAAGTGAAAATGGATCTCATATTTGAGTTTTGAGTACCGCATATACTATACTATAATATGATATTCATATCATAAACTGACATCGATTTTGACTTATCACTTACGGTATACGAGATATTTATTGATAATAATAATAACAGACATTTTACACGTTCCGTGCTATTAGGGCAGCAATCTTTTCAATTGAAATTATATGTATAGTAGACGTTTACTTAAAAAAAAAAGAAAGCTGATGGTCGGTTATAAATTTACATAAAACCTCTAATACAAAATACGACAAATCTTTGTCAATTCATAAGCATGCAAAAAGTAATTATAAGAATCTCAAAATAATTAACTTTGGGTGTACACCAAAGTTAATAATCAGCATTTATATATAAAAAATAAGGTTAAACAACCACCGCAGGGTCCCACTGAGAGCAACTGCCATCTAAAAATGACACCGGCTCCCAGTAGGGCCGCGGTAAATCACACTTATGGCCACGTCTCACAACCGTGAGATTGGTGGTATATATATACACATATACATCATGACTACAGTTAGACATCGATGTATTTTTAATAGTTTAATTAAATTTATTTTGTAAAAATAAACATATTTGGTACTTATTATATTGCAATAATCCTAATATTTAAAAAATTACCTCGAAAATTACATACTTATAAGCAAAACAAAACACAATATTTAATGAATCAACCTGAATATTCTTTGTTACAAAAACGGATGTATTTGATTAAAATCTACATCCAGGTATGTAACATTTTTGTTCTTATATATAATCGCATTTGTAACAAAAAATCACATCTAAAACGTCTTTCGAGGAAAATGTATTATTGAAAAAAATTATGCTTATATAATCCGTCTCTAACCCCAATTGATAATAAATAATAACAGGGTATCCGCTAAACTGGGAAACTGGGCAAACCGAGAAATGACCGAGAAATTACAATGAATTTATATGTTTACCTGGAATTTTACAAATGTTTAAAACAAAATATCTATCTAATCACTTCAAATGACAAAAATTTCGTATCACATGCTATAATACAATGTGAAACACGTTCCATTTCAACTATTTCTTAAATGTTCAGTTAAATCGTTAACTTTTTAAATTATGAAACCATTCCAGGGTGTCCCGCGATGAATTGGAACAAAAT
>CAKNWW010305333.1:1769-16205 GCA_932074435.1 Andricus kollari | reverse complement strand
GGGTACCCATGTACCCGGGTGGCAGATGCTGTGAGTCAATACTCCGAATTTATAATCAAGGTGCAAGATTGTTAATTGTTATAAATAAGCCCTTTAGTTTGTAAATTATCGAAGGATGTTTTCGGAGAGTAAGACCAATGGTTTAAATTTATTAAATTGAGGCAAGCAACTACGAGAATTAAAATAAAAAAATCCTTACCCTTTTACTTCGTACGGTATTGCTTTATTTCTACTTTTGTCCACGCGACGTTGCGGATGTGGCCGAATTCCAACTAATCAGAGAGATTGAGATTACGGTGCCGAAGGTATATTAATTCTTTTTGTCAAAAAGACATTAATATTACATGAGAGAAAAATGTTTTTTTTTTTCTTAGAATCAACATATTTTTTAATTGTAGTTGAAGAAATCCATTTAAAGGGACAAGGATTTCTGATTAACAGAATAATGGATATACAGTTGATTCAACTATTCCAACTTAGTAAACGAAACTTTGTTTCAATAAGAAGGGAACCTGGATTTCCAAAGATTATCATAGAGTGCGCCACCATCGGATACGCTGCTTTTTCTTGTAGTTGTAATCACGTTTCTCTGATGAATCTTGAATTATCCATGTACCTGAAGCTCCGAACGTTCAAATGAACGAAATATTTTTTCCCATTTCTATTTCACCCATAAATATTGTTCCAATCGCAATTTAAAATATGCAGTATAATTCTGTTTCAATAATAAATTATTTCCAATATAAATAAACAAACATTTGAACCTTTTTTCTGGTTAACAAAGTCGCCAGTAAAAAATTTCGTTTCTTTGAACGTTCAGAACTTCAAGCACATGAATTTTCCTTAGTCAAGTTAAATAAACTATCAGAATAAATGTGGAAGAACGGGAAATAATAGAGGATGAGGTGGAGTAGGAGGAGGATACGATAATATTGCAATTAAGTCAAGTAAGTATTGAAAATATTAGATTCAATGTTTATATACTCTAAATCATCTGTTAGAGGTTTTAAAAGCTGTGTTGAGCCTCCGAAACATTTTTCTTAAAAACTGTGTGTGTATATCTGGTATTTGGATGTAAAAATAAAGGAGCACATTGCCTTCCAAATTACAAAAAAATAATGAAACTGTAGACAATGCCTTGTTCCTGTTTAGCCAAAGAGTTGAAACTTCAACTGTTTGGTTAAAAATGTAACTGCTTTTAGCTAGTGTAAGGAGGAGGAGGCGGAAGATATAAACTCAGCTTTCATGAATCAACAGCCATTTTTACTGTATCCGTGAAAAGATGACTTCCACATCTTCAAGTTGTTCCAGAACTTATTCAAGACTCGATAATTTAAAAAGACATGAGAAATACTCTTGCTTAGCAGAGAATCATAAGCAGGATGAGAGAGACTTCCACCAAATTGCAAAGGTACCTAGAGGTCTATGGACAATGTAAGACAGTAACAGGCTGATTAATCAGGATAGTTTAGCAATTCATCGAAAGCATAAGATTTTCAAACCTGACGAGAAACAAGCTATTCAGGAAGCCTGGAAACCACAATCCTCACCACTGAAGAATCTAGCGTGCATTGCTCAGAAGTCTAAACAAGAAGTGGAACCGCTTGTGAAGAAGCAAAAAGTAGAAGCAGAAGAAGAATTTAGCCAAGATGACAATTGAGGCGCCGGATGCAAAAAGAAGATATAGAATTATTTTGCTGGAGTGGGGTGCCCCTGATCACTTAAAAATAAAGTATTGAATTTTACTTTTTGAAATATATATCCTAAGTGAAAATTTAATTTTGCATCTTTTTCTCCTCATGAAAAAAAAGTTGTAGCTTTTTTATTTTTCGAATTATTTACGAAAAACTGTTTTTTTTCTTTGATCAAAATATTTTGATTTTTTTCACTTCAACTCGCCACAAAATGGGAGGTTTTTGATATTTTGTAATAAAACTTATCAGAAATATGCATTGTAATGTTCTGCGATCGATGACATTAGAAAAAGTTCAAAATGTTTCTTTAAAAAATTGTTAATAATTTTTTTCCAAGACGGTGCCTAATTCGTGCACAAGCAAATTCTAGCGTTTCGGGAGTCGAGCGAATTTTGAGCTAGCGAAAACTTTCAGCGAGAAAGTTGTTCATAAAGGTTGAAGGAAGTTTTCTGGAAAGTTTTAGCTAAATTGGAATAGTAGTTAACAAGCTGTTAATGTTTCAATTTACGGTGCGATGGAATTTACTCCGCGTAGACTAGAGCCCGGCCGGTAAACTGCTACCCCAGCGTTAGGTGGAACTGTGTCTCACAGCCCGTCGAGATTTTGTAATTAGAATGCGAAGAATATGGAAAATCATGGTTTATAATAAATAAGTAGGAATCTGTATTATCATCAGAGATGCAATTTTTCAATCGGTTGAGAATCTGTCCACACGTTGTGGACAACAGAAATCTACAATATCGATCAAAGTTAACTTCTCTTCATACAGACAAAATATTTCGTCTTTTTCAGACTAGGTGGAGGTATAAATTAAAGTTTATTAAAATTCAAATTTTTATCAGAAAAAAAAAAAAAAAAAAATCAGTTCATCTGGTGTTCGAATCCCAGTGGAGTGAGAGGAGTGTGATCTTTTTTTCTGATAAAAATTTGAATTTTAATAAATTATAATAAATAGTTCTTATTTTCTGATAAAAGTATTTCAGTCGTGCCACTTCTAGGAGCATGAACATCGTAAAAGTCTTAAAAAGAAAGAATCTCTCAAAATTTTTTTGTTGTATTCGGCGTGTCCTCCATGTGACCTCTATTTGTAAATGTACTTATATAGGCTTGTGGGTTGTTTCTTTACCAAAAATAAAATATATCAGTTTAGTTTAGTCTCTTTCGATTAGCAGAGTAGATCGTTGAAATATTACGTGATATACAAAAGTTGTGCGACTAAATTATTCTAATAGCTATACAAAGTTCTATTTTATAAATATAGTGAAATTTTCCAATTAAAAAATGGAAAATAATTTGAAACCTACGAATGGTAGAAAACGAACGAAGCATGAAAGTTTGTGGGAAAGAAATGTTCTAAAATGTAACAGAAATGGGTTATGTAATAATAAATTAATCAATTCTTGCTTAAAATACTTGAAAAATGTCTTGACAAAATTTTTAAATATATTTTTAATTATCGGAGTAATGTTAATGATGACATTATTAACTAGATACATTATTATTGTGTAAAGGAAAAATATGAATCATAGATAAAAATATTTATTGGATAAATATTCTATTTTTGGTCCAACTATTTTTGAAAGCGCTTTTTACAAAATTGAAAAAATAAACGTGAAAAAAATTAAAATATTTTGATCTAAGAAAAAAAACAGTTTTTCATAAATAATTCGAAAAATAAAAAAGCTCCAACTTTTCTTACGAGGAGAAAAAGATGCGAAATTAAATTTTCATTCAGGAATTATGGATTAATTCAGGATTATGGCCAACGGCCATACCACGCTGGAAGCACCAGTTTCCGTTAGATCACTGAAGTTATGCAGTGTTGGGCGCGGTTAGTACGTGGATGGGTGACCGTCTGATACTACTGCGTTGCTGTTGGCGGTTGTGGGTGTGGTGAGCTCACACTTGTAGTTATTTACTAAAAGAAACTATCCACCTGAAAAACACTACCCGAATCGGGTAGTGTCATGCTTACCCCTAGAGGCTCGCCGAAAGGGAAATAGCTTAATGATATATATATATATATATATATATATTTCAAAAATTAAAATTCAACACTTTATTTTCAAGTGCTCAGGGGCCTCCCCACTCCAGAAAAATAATTATATATCTCCTTTTTGCATCCGGCGCCTCAATTCTGCATCCGTGTTAATCAAAAATGATGCTGACGAATAGAATATTAATGATAATTAAAATGATTGATTGTTAATGGAAAGTAAAGATTGTCACCTCCCAACTGTGCACGTCTGAATTACTGTGATCAAATGTTGAACTTACAAGTCCGCGTGCACATATAGGAGACTCCCAACAATGCCCGTCTTAATTAATATGATTAGACTTTTTATTTAAAAGTCCACGTGCACAGTGTGTACCCTCCCAACTGCGCATATCTCAAATAATACGATCAGAATATCAAATCAAAAGTCCACGTGTACAGATGTAACCTCCCAACTGTGCATGTCTCAATACGATCTGATTTTCAACTTACAAGCCCCTTTCACAAATCGTAT
The DNA here is from genome assembly GCA_932074435.1 of Andricus kollari. Classification (NCBI taxonomy): domain Eukaryota; kingdom Metazoa; phylum Arthropoda; class Insecta; order Hymenoptera; family Cynipidae; genus Andricus; species Andricus kollari. Next base: position 12,001 of record CAKNWW010305333.1, on the reverse strand, counting down.
CCTCCCAACTGTGCACGTCACGATTCATACGATCAGATTTTCAACTCACTAGTCCACGTGCACATATGAGAGACTTCCAACTGCGCATCTCTCAATGAATATGATTTGATTTTTCACTTAAAAATCCACGTGCATAAATAGTACCCTCCAAACTGTGCACGTATCAATTAATGCTATCAGATTTTTCACTCACAAGACCACGTGCATAGATGGTACACTCCCAACTTTGCATGTGAACAGATGCGATATTCCTAACTATGCATGTCTCAATTAATACGATTAGATTTTCAGCTTACACGTGCACGTGCAGAGATGGGATACTCCCTAGTGTGCATGTGTATATATGGGAGACTCCCAACTGCGCACATATAAATTTAAGTTAAGTTTATAGACGGGTGGAGAGCCCAAAAAGGGCACCCCTGGCGCTCAAGCTATAAAGCCTATAGTCTAAATTATTGCGATTAGATTTTCAACTTACACGTACACGTGCAGAGATGGGATACTCCCAACTGTTTACGTCTACATAAATACGAGCAGATTTTTAATAGAGAAGTTTACGTTCAGGGATGGGATGCTCCCAACTGTGCATGTCTCAATAAATACGAGCAGATTTTTAATTGACAAGTCCACGTGCATATGGTGGGATACGCCCAATTGTGTACGCCTCAATAAATACAAGAAGAATTTCAGCTTGCAAGTCCAAGTGCACCCACGATACACTCCCTACGTGCACGGGCACGTAGGATGGAAAATTATTTTTAATCAGTGTGATGCTATCTAATCTAGGTAATTTTAAAAATTCTCACATTTCTAACAAGCTGGAAGATCAAATCGGAAATATTGTTGTGGTTATTTATTTATTAAAAAAAGAATTGAAAACACTTTATAAAAATATACTCAGACAGTTCTCTGCTAAATTTTGTTGGCTATTTAAAGAAAAATAAAAACATCCAAGGCGGCTGAATTTTAATTTAATCCTAAAAGTTAATTTTTTTTCTATTGTGAGAAATATTAAAATCCGTCAAGGTCACAAAATAACTAGAAGCAGTGCCCAACCCACATTGTCTTCTGTGCGATTTCAAAGACAATGAAAGAAATCAATTTTTCTGAATATGAGAAGAAAGTTTTAATGCAACATTTTCTTCAAAAATAAATAAAAATCTGAATTTCAAAAAGTTATTTAATTAACGAAATCCAATATAATAGAGATAAAGTGCATAAAAGAGTTTTACAAAACACTGAATAAAGGTCTAGTCATATTCGCCTAAGGGGTCTTCCATATACATATTACGTAACGCCTTTTTAGACGATTTTTTGACCATCCCTCCCTCCCACCTTCTAACGCTATCAACAAAAATATTACATTTTGTTTGGAAAATGTCTTCCACATATGTAAGTTAAAAAATGATTTTACGTTCAACAAAATAGTGATGTTTTTTTTTTTCGTTCAAACAGAACTAATTTCATGAAAAATACTTTTAATAAAATTGTGAATAAGAATCCCATTACCCAAACACAACAAAATTTCATTTTTGTTGGTATTTCAAAAAATTATAGCTTTAAAAAAATTATTTTATATATAGTATGATTTTATTTTAATATTTGCTAATGGAAACTGTACACATACAAAATTCGCAATAATTTTTGAACCTATGGCAAAGGAAAAATGAGAGGTTGGTTTTGGTTGACTTTTTCCTTTTTGTTCCTCCTTTTTCCTTTGTTATGTATTTGTCTCTAATGAGCCGAAAAGGCGATAGTTTGGAAATATAATTTTTAATTGTGAGTTTTTCATGTCCTAATTTCATTGCATACATTTATTCATAAGAAACTAGATTTCATTTGGATCTTAAATGTAATCATTTTTAATGTTTTAAACTTTATAAACTGCCAACCCTACTATGGTGGCCAAAAGTGATATGTAAATTTTTGTTTAATTCACGGCTTTCCGGATGGGATACCAAAACTTGCACACATAACTGAAAACAAATTTCAAAAAACATATATGGTCGACCCCCAAGAGACCCCTTAAAAATTATAGCGAATTTGTCATATGTTGAGTTTTTACTAGTTAATAATAATAAAGAATTAGAAATAGAACAAGAAACTTGCTTGATTTAGAATTTTTCGAAAATATTAAAAAAAAAAAAAAATGTTTTCATGGATTGAGATATGCATTTTTCTTTCATACAAATAATTTTTTTCTTGGTGTTTAAAATATTACAAAATCGCAACAAAAAATAAAAAAAATTGTAAATCTCGAAATGTTTTTTCCAAAAAAAGCAAATTTATAACATGTTTCTTTGGCTCAAGCTAAACAAGTTTCACTATTTCAAGTTCGAGACATCCAACTTTCCCCGAAATGTTCGCGTACACAGCAGAGATTGGGATGGGCTTTGGATTGGATAAATGGGCCAAAATTCATCTGAAGAACGGAGAGATTGTTGGCGTTCCCAAGGACCCTGAGCTTGTGGATATAAGTGTTATCAGACATCTAAACACTGGAGAGATCTATACATACCTGGGCATGCCTCAAAGCCGCATTCAGGACGTCACATTAGTAAAGGAGTCTCTCCGAAGCAGATACAAGCATCTGCTTCGACAGATTTGGCCATCCAATCTGTCGGCGTTGAACAAGGTAATTGTGACTAACGTGCTTGCCGTCCCGGCTCCACTCTACTCGTTTTTGCTTAACTTAGAATTTTTTGAAAATGGCCAAAAAACATGTTCTTAAGGTTTAAACCTGAAATTTCTTCAGCTTGAATCAAGGAATTATGCTATTATTTCTTTTTTTTAAAACAAATTTTTTTTTGTTCTTATCAAGACGTCAAAATCGCTTTAAAAAACGTATATAATAGTAGTTGAGTAAAAATATTTTTCTTTAATGTATTACTTTTTATTATTATTCACTAGCGAAAACTGTACATAGAAAAAATTCGTCATAATTTTCGGAGCAAAAGGGAAATTTTTTGGAATTTTCAAAATTTTGAATTTTCAAATAAAAAAAAAGAGAACAGAAGATATTAACTAATTTCAAATTTTTTTTTTCTCACTTTTTTCGGATGTCAACCCACACATTTTTTTCGTTCAGCAGAAACGATTCTATTGATTGGGTCATTTTCACTCCGCCCTACTGTTTACTCTTTAGAGAGCGAGAGCGTTATTCACGCAACGCATATATTTTTTCACCAAAAATTCGATTAAAATTAGGCGGGCAGATATGGGAATGTAAAATTCGAATATTTCATTTTTCATACGTTAATTTACATCCTCTAATCGTTTCTATGACTTAAAAATGCGGAACATTGTACTATTATACTTTAAAACGACGAATTTTTCCTTTTCTCTGTTCTGAACTTAATACTGACTGCTCGCACGAACGCTACGTTTCAACTCACCTCTGCACTGCTCAAGTCGATTTGGGGGCCTTATTATGAGTGAATACGATTTCACTACGGACTAGTGTAGTCGATCCTGGGTCGAAAAATCCGCATTAAAAACTTTCATTTCTTGGACCTTCGTCCTGGTTTTTGCGGTTTGGCCCCACTGTGCAAGGGAAGCAAAATAAACTTCGAGAAATATTAGGATTTCTAACTACTAAACACTCGAAAATTTTTCAGCTTTCTGTCGCAATGGTGGCCCCGAAATAGGAATATTTGCGTCCCGAGCACGTTGTATACAATTCAGAGTACACTTTTCCAGGTGTGGAAAAGAAGAAAGCTTCGTTCGTTTCCGATCAGGTTGAAATGAAGAGTTTTCAGTTGCAGAAATAATTTTATCCTTCTCCTTTATAATCGTACACACAGTGTTTGGGGGAATTCCGAATGCTGCTGCAATGTCTTTTTTCTTCTTCATACCTTTCTCGACTTCTCGAATCACTTTAACTTTATCACTTAAACTCAAAGTGGTTCATTTCATATATGCATGATTAAATAGGTAAACGTTAAACTTGGATGATTTGAGTCAAGCGAACTCAAGGGTCTCGGAGCTACTGTACTATTCTACTAATCTACCTTATTGGGATTGCGTCCTCAGGGTTCGTGAGGATTGCATGACGACTCATGAACACCTGCCCTTAATGAATTCTGTGAATTTCCAAATTTTAGGAAGGACATCTGTCGATATAGAAATTCTCAGCATTCATAAGTGGGCGGACGTTCATCAATCAGCTACAAATTTCCTTCCTAAAATTTGTTAGTACATACAGAAATTGGAGTTATCGAGTGTGTGAATTCAAATGGGCAGAAAGAATTTTTTCGAGATATCGCGAAATTCGAATTATCAATTTATTATTATTATTATTTCGAAGTTCGAGTTATCGAATATTTTTAACACGTATAAGATAGGACTTTTGGCCGGGAATGAGAAAAAAGTTCGAGTAATCAAAAATTCCAATTATCGGAGTTCGAGCTATCGAAGTTCGACTCTCTCGCTCTCTCTCTCTTTCTCTCTCTCTCTCTATATATATATAACCACCGCAGGATTTCACCGGGAACAACTGCCATCTAAAAGAGACACCGGCTCCCAATAGGACCGCGGTCAATCACACTCATGGCCACGTCTCACAACCGTGAGATAAGTGGTCACAGGATACGATGAAATCACAACGACAGGCCGGCGAAACCTTCGTGTGTTTTGAGGACACGAAGCGACCCAAGGATGACAGCTTTCTGCACCCATTTCGCAAGTGCCTTGGCATGATTTTGGCACGCGGGTATGGCTTTAAGGTTAGGAACCAGTGATAGTTTCGCACCTCCGAGAGCACCTATCACAAGGACAATTTTTTACCGGATATTTTGGGTAAAGTCTTTGCAGCTCCCTTTTAAGGTCTTGATACCTCTCCTCCTTTTCTTTCTCCTTGGCAGTGATGTTGTATTCGTACGTGGCCGAGAATTCGATCACGAATATAGATCGTTTCTCGAAGTCTTAGACTCTAGCTCCCTTGGAGCGTTTAGCAGGGCAGGGTCGCGGCCAACACCGCAAGAGCGACAAAGATGGTAATAAAGCACTCTTTGGGCCGCATTATGTATGTAGATGTACGTCGTTCCTGCGTGGGTGGGACACCCCTATGGTATGTGTTCCAGGTACTCAGCGTGTGCATGACACGCTCTGCACTTGTCGCTGGGAACTTCTTGACATAAAATGCGGCCACGATATGCTAAGGTGGAAATGACACCGTCCTGACATGCGAAAATAAAATCCTCTGTACCTGAATTAAGCCCTGATGATCTGAGGAAAGCAAAAGTTTGCTCCTCACTTCTGATGTTAAAATTCAGGCCAAAGGTTTCGCCCGCTTGCTCCGCGGCTTTGTAAAGGAACGCTCCTTCACCAATCACCTCGTGGTTCCTGACCATTTTAAGGAGAGGATCTCTGTCATTGGCAATGAAGTAAGCTGTACATAGAACAATTCGATTATGAATACACTGGAGATTCAAAAGTCCGCGTCCGCCTTGACGGCGTGAAATGTATAATTGCGGAACTGACGAATTGATATGTAAGCTTTTATACATATGCATGATCTGACGTCTGGTGATATCAAGGGCCGTAAGCTCGTTATTCGTCCATTGAACCACCCCAAACGAGTAGAGCAGAACCGGGACGACAAGCATGTTGTTCAACGCTGACAGATTGGAAGACCAAATCTGTTGAAGAAGATGCTTGTATCTGCTTCGGAGAGACTCCTTTACTGACGTTACATTCTGAATGCGGCTTTGAGGCACGCTCAGGTATGTATAGGTCTCTCCAGTGTTAAGATGTCTAATAACACTTACATCCACAAGCTCAGGATTCTTGGGAACGCCAACAATCTTTCCGTTCTTCAGATAAATTTTGGCACATTTATACAAACCAAAGTCCATCCCAATCTCTCCTGTGCACTCCTTGACGATATTTGTGGCAGATTGAAGTTTACCTTTACCAGAGGCAGAGAGCTTCAGGTCATACATATAAAATACATGAGTGACCTTATGCTCGCGCTGGTTAGTGTCGCGACAGAAGTATCCAGAAGAATTTCATAGTACGAGAGATAGAGGAAAAAGTCTGATGCAATAAAGCAAAGGGTTCATGGTATCGCCCTGAAAGAAGCCCCTCTGGAAGGTGACGTTGTTTGTTGTCAGATGATAATTTCCACATGAGATAGTAAATCTAGTTTTACAAAGAGGCATCAATCTCTCTATGCATCTCACTATGTGTGGATGCACCTTCATGCTTTCCAGCAGACAGATGATGAGTCTATGAGAGGTTGAATCGAAAGCTTTCCGGTAGTCAATCCAGCTCATTTATTGGACGCGTTGATCGGCTGCAGCGTCTTTACAGACACACCTATCAATTAGCAGGTTCTCTCGACAGCCTGATACACCTTTTTTAGAGCCACGTTGTTCGTATATCTCACGCTACACAGGCTCAATTCGTCGATCAATCCTGTGAATTGTTTAAATAAATATAATTTGTTTCAACAATTATTTTGCCAAAAATATTGATTAAATCGTATATTCTGAATGAAACATAATATTGAATGGTTTCGAGGAGTAGTAAATTCTGTTTAAAACGTCGTGTCATTCTTTAAACAATATTTAGTCGTTCAAAAATATGAAGAAAGCAATACAAAATACACTTTTACAATTTGAATTTTATTGTCCATACTCAATTTAAAGGAAATTTGAAAAAAAAAACAATAATTAATTGTATAAACAATAATATAAAGTTCTAAGCAGAATTTACTACTCCTCGAAATCATTCAATGTTATGTTTAATTCAGAAAATACGATTTTAAAAGTATTTTTGGAAAACTAATTGCTTAAACTAATTATATTTGTTTAAACAATTAAAAAATGGTTAATATGTTCTTTCTATACACTATAGAGGCAGAAAAAAAATTATATGTATTTTATTTTATTTCATTTTATTAAATTTTTCGAAAGAAAACTGCTTAAGCAAATCAAAATTGTTTAAACAAATAAAAATGTATTAAACATTAGAAGATATGTATCGAAATTATATAATCATCAACAAAAAGTAGCATAGGATACCAATTTCAGAAAAAACTAGACATCTCTGGGTCAATTATTAGAAATGTTGAGAATAAACAATAAGTAATAGTTTAAATAATTACATAATATTTAAAAAAAAATTACTTCTCCAAAAAATGACAAACTATTACATTTCAATCAGAAAATACAATTCTTTTTTACATTTTTTGGGAATAAATAATTGTTTAAATAAGTTAAATTTGTTTAAGCAATTAAAAATTGTTTAAAGAGTCATGGGAAATATTTAAATTGTCCATTAGTAATTATTTGTATGATAAAAACGACGGAAATTGCTAAAAAGTAACAATAACCAAAACAATGACCAAAAAAAGGTTTTTGACCATAAAATCAGATTTTAGGGGCGTATGAGAAATTTCGCATATTACACATATTCAGAAAGGTACCTGGAAAAATAAATTTTTCTCCTGGAAAACTTGGAAAGGTCCTGAAATTTTTGTTCGCAGAAACGCTAGACACCCCTGGGCTTTTTTCAAGTATTTTTCTTACCTGTTATCGCTCTCTCTCTCTCTCTCTCTCGCTTGCACACTCGATTTCGATCAATTGCTCACTCGTTCGCTAACACGTACCAAATTGCGCTTGCGTCAAGAAAGAGAAATAAGGATCTAGATATAATTAATTAATAATTAATTAAATCAACTAAAATTTTACAAGATATTATTTACTAATATAGAACATTTTTTATTATAGCATAATTTACATAAAATATTCAACAAAATTTTATTTAAAAATACTAATCATTAACTCACTTCAAATCAATGACAAAAGTTCAAAGAATTTAAATATACATTTTTACATATATGCATTTTTTTAATCTAAAGCTATCAACTTCCGATTCACTTCCATTGAATTAATATCTATAAAATTTGCCTTTCACGATTCATTGAATTAAACTAGACTTCGCCGTTTCATTAACGTCCATTCTTAATCGTAAGCTTCCTATTGGATAAAACTTCCACCATACTCAGTTTTAGAAAGATATCAACCGATTCACATCCCTGTGCGATTGATTAGAAAACGCTTATTGGAAATATTTGACGTTAATCGGTCCGATTGGACGCCATAGAACGAACAATCGATTAAATCCGAACTCACCGATTCACTACTGCCTACTCAGTTAACCAATTAAAATTACTACTAACTGATAGACCGCAAATCGCGTGAATCCGCATTGTTAACTGTTCCGATTCAACAAAATTTTATTGAAACGATTCTTTTTTCCTGGGCATCTATTTATATTAACCAGTTTTCGGATTTAAAATTTATTAATTTAAAAAACGGAAGCATGGATGGAGGTTTTAACTGTAGGCTAAGGATTTGTGAATTTCCACCGGAAATATTTGGACGATGAGTAAGTTTGCCGAAAATTGGATGGTAGTTTACTGTTTTGTCGTTAGGCTCGACATAAATCAGAACATCTTGCTCCGGCACGACAGGTAAACGCATGATAAGTTACGAATCCAACAAGCAATGTAGAAAAATTGTTTGCCAACTACCTTTTTAGACCTATAGTAGGACACTTCACAGTACTGTAGCTATGAGAGCACCTCTTCACTTTTACCGACCGAGAATTAGTCGGTTATTCAGATTCCTAACCTGGATCGAGAATTTGTTGGTGTGTAAGTGATCAACGATACCGTCCAAGTAGCGGACCTATATTGAAATTCCTACTATCGACGCGTGGTGTAGGGCAGGCCTGTCCACTGAGAGGAAATCGACTCAATCGCCACATGTTCGAGTTCCACCACCGCTTCCTTCATCACAGGTCCAGAGGCTTCCGGGGTGGTCGCTCTCGTGAACTTGAATGGGTAGAGATCGGTGGTGGTGTTAAAATCCCATCTGGCAAATAAGCAATTTCGCCGAAATTTCCCCTCAGTGGACAGGCCTGGTGTAGGGGATTCTCCTGTGAAGCGGTGTGTGTGAGTGCATGCACGCGTGGCAAAAGCAGGACGTGTAACGTGTAGTGCTGGAGTGGTGGCGAATAATAGATGGTGTGGCCCAGCGGACCGGCATCATTCACATGTGTCAAGGTCTTTGCAGAGGTCTAGCAGCTAGACTCTAGAGCAACAAAGGATGTCCGACAGCTTGAACATTGACTGTTAACGACACCACCATCCTAGATCTCACAAAACTACTTATTTAAATTTTCCAACGCCTAGAATTTTTCAATTTTAATTTCCCGCTCTTGGATTACAAACAGTTTTTGGCAGCCAATAAAAGATGGCGTCACTGTGAACTTATTTAATATGGCTGCCAAGTTAGCCTCATCGTTACACAGTGGGAACAAACGTAATTTTTGTTTAAAAATCGTAGAAATTTTGATAGGAATAACCAGAAAGGGATGACTTTTGTTTTAAATTGTAGAGGAATACTACAGAATATAGGAAAAGACTTTCTGGTTCTGAGAAAGGGCGATTGAATGTCCTACTCGATTTTTCTGAGGATTGAACTATTTCCACGGATTCATATTTTAACATTCATGGCATTTTAAAGTTTTTGGGGTCGCTTTTTTTAATTCCAAGGTCAAACTATCAAAATCAAGATGACGGATCCAATATGGCTGACTTTTGGAATTCAATATGGCTAATAATAAAAAAGCGAATTACTTTTCAAATAATTAGATGAATCTAAAAAGTCCTGTTGGGAAACATATTGTCTGCATTACGAATTATTTATTTATACATTCCCTTGGGCAAAAATGAATTCCTCGTTGCATAAATTATTAAAACATGAATGCCAAATAGCCAGAGAATCTTCTTTGACAATGGCTTATTATTCGGAGGATGCGAACGAATCCTGACATAAGCTGTACCGAAAAAATATGGTCTTTCACTCACGTCAAAACAGCCGAAAAAATAGGATAGTGGATGTTTTCCATCGTGCTGGATCTCAAGAAGATTAACGCCCCCGTTTCCGCATGAAAGGGTTCTTGCAGACGAAACCGCTATCCGAGTTGACGCAAAAAAGCAGGTACATCGTAACGAAGATCCAGAAGACTCAAATAAAGTATTAGTCCAAAATCATTGTAGAGTTAGACAGTACTTGCGTCGTATTTCCAGAAGCGAGACTCATGTATGTTCTCGAAGAAGATTCTAATATCCTAGAGGAGATGCAGGAAGCTCCTGCTGCCAAAAAGCTGCAAATTAAACATTCAGGCGGATCTTATACTAATGTTGAATTTAAACATAT
>CAKNWW010305332.1:0-10740 GCA_932074435.1 Andricus kollari | reverse complement strand
ATTGTCAGGGCTGATATCACGTTGATACCACATCTTTATTATATAACAACCCGTTATTTTGTTTAAGCAAATTAAATTTTTTAAACAATATTTTTTTAAGAAATTTGGGAATTCTCTCTCTTTTCTTCTATAAATATCAACAACTAAAACAAGATAACATACATTTTCTTTTTTATATCCATGCATTGTTTAAACAATTAATTAGTAGTTATTTCTGGCATTTCAGCGTATTGTCCTAGAAAAGTCCACTATTTTTCTTACAAAAATGCCCTATATTCCAGTTGAATACAACATATCATTTCAATGAATGATTCGTTTTTTAATTCATATGTCAAATATCACATCTTTTTTACAATAGCTAAAATGATTCTTATTGAAATAATCTCAACAAATTTTTTGATTGAAAAAAAAATTCACGAAAAATTGAATGTGCTTTATTTTGGTCAATATTTTAGTTTTTACATTTTCATCGTAATGAGAAGGTATTAGTTTTATGTAAAATTGGACTTCGTCGGTTTTCATCAAATCTCTCCGTTTTGAGTCGGTTTGGGTTTGCGGGTTAACCCGCAGACCCGCATTCAACCCGAAATCAAAAAGGCATTTACGAATTTTACAATAATTATTAGTTAAACCGAAATTAAATAAATTTTACTTAATAATTGGGATGACGTTAAGCATTTTTACAAGCTTTTATTTGACTTGCTCTGTGGGCATATGTGTATGACAGGGTCAAATTTTGCATTCCAATTGTTACACACTTCTGCATATCCAATCAGCGTTTATGACAAAACTTTGCGTTCATGCCCTTCTTTGAGTGCCAATTATTTTGTTTCAGTAGGAAAAAATGACAACGGAGGGACGGACGTTCACCTGACCGAAACTATGAGGGTTATAACCCGGGGATACGAAAACCGTAAAAAGGGTTTTAGTTCAGTCAATCTTATATTTACGAAGATTTTCAGGTTTTTAAGTTTGTGAATTAATTACTCGTTTGCGGGTTTTGCTGGTTGAATGCGGGTTGGCGAGCTGAATGCGGGTTGGTGGGCTGAATGCGAGTTGTCGGTTTGAATGCGGATTGTCGGGTTTTTTGATTAGACGCATATTTTTTGTTTTTAAAACAACTTCGGTGGTAATCATTTTCTGATGGGATTCAATAAAAAATATCGACAAAATTTTTCACAAATTATTTTTTGATGGGACGCATATTTTTTATTTCAATTGTGAAAAATATCATTAAAAAAAATTAAAATTTTTGAAAAAATGACACAAGGTACGAACAAAAATAAATAAACAAAAGTTGCTCAACAAAACAAGATGGAATTCAAATCGTACAAAAAAAATTTTAAATTAAAATGAAACATTTTTTTTTGCAAAACGTCGCAAGCTACAATAAAATGTTAATTAGCAAAATTGTTCGCTTAAATTATATTTATATAATAGAGTTCAACCTAATATAGAAAAGAACGCGTTACGGATAAATTTTAATTGAGCGCGAAGCGCGAGATACGTTATATGAGAATGTGTTCGTTAAAGCCGAAGGAGCTTTAACAAAAGAGAATTCACAATCGCCAAATTATAGTTGTCAATGGATTTATCTTTAATTTTAAAAGGTCTATGCGCAAATACAGGGGACGTACAAAGACCGGGCGAGTAGCGCGAGGTAAATACATTATCAAGCGCGAAGCGCCAGATCCAACAGATGCGCGCCCTAGGCGGGCAGGTTTTTTAATATGATCTAGGGCTATATTTGTTATTTTTGTATTTTAACAGAAATCTGGATTGAAATTTAAATTCAAATTATCCGCAAGGTTATCCGTTCTTGAAATAGCATAAGAAATCTTCACCCCTGTTTTCATATGGGTCAAATTTCAGTGACGCTTCTGTCTATATGCTTCGAAGCACTTTAAAAATTACTTACTATAAAGATTATTTAGGTCACTGATATAAAATCTGAAGTCAGATTTTCAAAATTTAAAATGGCCGATTCAATATGTCGGACCAAATGTAATTTATTTTTTCCAATTAAAAAAAACTCAGTGTCAAGTGCCGAGTGTTACCTGTTCAAATCAAAATCTCGAAAAAACAAAAATATGTCATTCCTTTTTTCGAATTTGTAACCGAATTTGGGGGATCGCTGCCCTCATGCAGTTTTGAACCACCCTACTGTTCACACACTAAATGACGGTGGTATAGATTTATATAAAAAATGTAATCCACTATAAGAGTCATTGGCTCTATTGAAAAATTTTTGAAATAAAATATCAAACAAACATTTTGATCTTGACTGCTCCATCTTCTCTAAGGCAATTGTGCTATAAACTCGCACTTATAAAACTTTGAAATACCTTGCACGCAAATGTTTCATCTACATAAAATCGTTAAACGTCCAATGTAGAGGAAGAACACTAGCATGGATAAATGGCATAAAATCTCTGTGTGTTGGTCCATTTAATGTAGGTACATAGTATGTACATCGTAATAATGTGCACCGGCAGGCTCCTCTCTACAACGGATGTGCGCACCATCGCATTTGCGATTTGCTCAAGTTGCAAGCCGCGAGGTCCGGTCGTAATGGCGAGTTTATCGCTGAAGAATCGCCGCTGACCGACCACATGTGTACTTGGCAAAAAGTCCCGCTTAAAGCTTCAAGCTTTAAGCGGTTCGCACACGAGTACCATCTACCAACCAGCATGTGGGTGGGCATGCCAAATAAATATTGAACTTTCGTTAAGTAAATTGCAATCGCGGCGCAACCACTATTTATGGTCAATCATTATACACTTTGGAAGCGTTCCTTATTATTACGAGCAATTTCCAAACGTAATCCCCAAATAGAATGACAATAGAATTACTGTTAATTGTAGAAGATTTTCATATTCATTTTCTCATGATTTTATAACATTTTAGCGTGGGCATGACAACTCGTAAAGTCAAGTGTAGTGAAGTACTCTGCAGTAAGTGAAGTATCTGAAATTTTATGACTAAGTAAGTTGAATCTCCTGCAATCACTGAAGCCGCCACAAGTCACAGAAGTTTACTGAAGTATTCTGAAGTCATTTAAAACACCAGAAGTCTACTTGAAGAAATATAAAGAAACTTTAAGTCTTCTGAAGTAAATTAACTCTCATGTAATCACTGAGGCTATCAGAGTCAATAAAGTTTACTGAAGTATTCGAAACTCATGTAAGACTCCAGAAGTCACTGAAGTTTCTTGAAGTTTACTGAAGTATTCTGAAGTCATTTAAGATTCCAGAAGTATACTTGAAGAAATGTGTGGACATCCGCATGAAAAGGACCCTTGATTGATTCTAGTTTAGGAGATATTCGCTTTTTCCAAGTCAGGTTCAAAATTATTACTTTCAGGCTTAAGTAGGCTTATGATACTGGAACCTATACTGAATCGATCAACTCTATACTCATGTCCTGAAAGCTACAGAAGTGGCTAAGGCCACTAAAAGGCCACTAAGCTTTGGACCCCCGCCGTCGGCTTACGCGTTCGATTCTCGCCTCGCACTCTGGAAGAGCCTCGGCGGCCCATGCGATGAACACTAGCCTAGTTCATCTCCGAAGAGTCGTGGGACCGGTACCTCAAGAGAAAAAGGTTCTCTGAGTACTTACAGCTGTAGCTCTTGGTGGTTCGGAACCCACCTTAAACGGTATGTCCCCCTCTCAACACCAAGTAACTGCGTGAAGGGGGTGTGTTATGGAATAGGGAAGAGATAAAAAAAATGTAAACCCTCAGGGGACACATTAGAAGCTTCCATTCCATTCCACGTACGCTCATGGCACTCACCAAATTTAGATTGATTTTTCTCGAGAAGCGATTTTTCGAAGTTCCGACTTCGAACATATAAGGAAACTTAAAGTATTCTGAAGTAAGGTAAGTAATCACTGAAGCTATCAGAATTCACTAAATTTTACTGAAATATTCTGAAGTCAATTGAGGGTCCAAATGCAATAACCGACGGTATGTTTGGCTATATATTCCTTGCCTCCCATTCCAGATAAAATGACGCGACAAATTATCTGAAACTCAAATTTAAACAAAACCACTCGAAAAAAATATGAGCATATAGGGCTCAATGAAGAGCACAATTTTTGCGTAGAAAAATTTGTTGTCCGATTTCAACTTTGTCAAAAATAAAATATAAACTGAAAATTTCGACAAGCGGAATTTAATGCGTTTTTTAAAATAAACTCGCCGTAACTTTTTTTCATTTCAACTAAATGATTTGAAATTCAAGCCCCAAGCATATTATACTCTGTCGATGCCTACGGAATTCGATTCGCGAATAAAAAAGTTAATTGTATAACAATATGTCGATGTTTGTCAATAACTATTTCACAGAAAAAACGAAAGATAAAGTTTACATCGATTCCAGGCGAAAGATTCGCCGCAACAAAAAATAACCTTGCCGGTTAAACTTTACACGAATCGAAGATAATTTTTCATTTTTAACCTAGCCTGGATAATCTTTCGCCTCATTATCGCTCCATTTTTATTCCAAAAGTCACGAGAATCAGGACGCCAGCGCTATCTACCGTCTTTTGACTTAATTAAATTGGAGCAGAAATGTGATTCCCAGCTGTCAGAATTATTCTCCTAACCTCGCTTAAACTTTCACCGAAATACATTCAATTTTGAACCGTTCCAACATGTACCTGCAACACATTTTAACTATTACATTTTCTAAGTCTTATTATTTTCAAATTAATATTGAAGTAAGCGAATAGTTGTTTCAAATCTGGTGTCCTGATTTATATCTCGAATCCACTCATGCTTTGTCGTTTTCCCATTGCTGCCAAGGGAGTAGCAGACGACAGCTTTTAATCCATCGTAGGATAATCTTAAACCAAATAGCATGTAAACTTTATCAGCGGAAAATTTTCCATGCAACAAAATTTAACTTCAGTTTTTTCTGTGTTAATACCATGCTTTTTCACGTTTGGCGGAGAAAAGTATCGAGAGAATTTTCGAGTTCAAACAACTTTCCGCGTCAAAGTTCTTCATGAGGGTCGAAAGAAGTTTTTTGGAAATTTTCAGATTTTTTAAGCCTAAAATCAGCGAGCCAGCGTAGGTTGAAGTGAACGCGCGAAAAACTCGATCGTCTTCCGTCTCGAGCCTATTTTTTAATAATATTTAATTGCAAATTGAGACAGATCGGTTATCCGTTTTTTCAGTTTCGCCGAGAAAAAGCATCGAGGGAGCTTTAAAGTTAAATTTCCGTCACTTTTCAACGAATCGATTGATCCCTCAAGGGACCGGAATCTTAAAAGTCACAAAATTGATATTTTTTAAATATAAACGTGTACAAGGTAACGAGACAGAACTTTTTTCTATTTTCTGTTTTCCCATCGGATGAGTATTTTTAATAACAAGCATGAAAAACGGAGAAAAAAATGTTGTCTCCAAATTCAATTAATTTTTAAGAAATAAATCATCGCAAGTTAGGCAAATATTATTTGAATGGTTTGAAACTTCGATGTACGTACGAAATTTGATGCCTACAAACTGAAAAAAAATTGTAAATCGCTTATTGTTTAATAGTATTAAATTACAAATTGAGTTAGATAGGCAATCTCGTTTTTTCAGTTTTGCCGACAAAAAGTGCCGTGCTTTTTGGAAATTTTCAAATCCATTCGTTGAAAAGTGGCGGAAATTCAACTTTATAAAGCTCCCTCGATACTTTTTGTCGACGAAACTGAAAAAACGGATTACCGATCTGTCTCAGTTTGCAATTAAATATTATTAAAAAATAGGCGATTTTCAGTTTTTTCTGCAGTTTTTAGACATCACTAGAATATATTCCGTGCGTAAATCAAAGTTTCAAACAATTCCAATAATATTTGCCCAACTTACGATAACTTATTTCTTAAAAAATTTGTATTTCTTACTATTACAAATAATGAACCCTTGAAAAAACAGGAAATAGAAAAAAGTTCCGTCTCGTCATTTTCTATAAGCACATATTTGAAAAAAAGTTAATTTGGTGACTTTTAAGATTTCCGTCCAACGACACGTTTGGACAATACTTTCACCCGATGTCGAACGCTGGGCGAGTTTTTCGATCCAGACCCTCAATTACTGTGGGTTTTTAATTTATTTTTGCTCAGAAAACACAAACAAAGGATATCGGACAAAACTTAAAAACATTACTTAAAACTAAGAAAATAAAGCGCTTGTTTTAAGCTTTGTTTGCTGGCCGTCCTCGACATGTGTCTGTTCTTTTTGCTCTCGCAAACGCTCACGCTCGAGAGGGAAGACGATCGAGTTTTTCGCGCGTTCACTTCAACCTACGCTGGCTCGCTGATTTTTCGCTTAAAAAATCTGAACTTTCTAAAAAGCTTCTTTCGACCCGTATGAAGAACTTCGCAGCGGAAAGTTGTTTGAACTCGAAAATTCCCTCGATACTTTTCTCCGCCAAACGTGAAAAAGCATGGTATTAAATAGTTATTGACAAACATCGACATATTGTTAAACAATTAACTTTTTCATGCACGAATCGAATTCCGTAGGCATCCAGAGTATAATATGCTTGGGGCTCAAATTTCAAATCATTTCGTTGAAATGAAAAAAAGTTACGGCGAGTTTATTTTAAAAAACGCATTAAATTCCGCTCGTCGAAATTTTCAGTTTATATTTTATTTTTGACAAAGTTGAAATTGGACAACAAATTTTTCTGCATAAAAATTGTGCTCTTCATTGAGCCCTATATGCTCATATTTTTTTCGAGTGTTTTTTTTTTAAATTTCAGTTTCAGATAATTTTTCGCGTCATTTTATCTGGAATGGGAGGCAAGGAATATATAGCCAAGCGTACCGTCGGTCATTGCATCTGGACCCTCAATTAAGTCTCCAGAAATCACTGAAGTCTTATAAAAAAACTTGAAAAAATATAAAGAGACTTAAAGTATTCTGTATACTGATGCATACTGATGTAGTCTGCATTCAATCCAAAAATCACTGAAGTCTTTTGAATTATCCTGAAGAAATATTGAGAATGTTGAATTATTCTACTTCATAATACTCGAAAGAATATTGATTATTGAAATACTCAGTTTTATGAATTATTCTAAAGTCATGTAAGACTCCAGAAGTCAATGAAGTATTCTGGAGTGACTGTCGTATTATGAAGTCAATTAAGACTCCAGAAGTCACTGAAGTCTTATGAAGTAACTTGAAAAAATATAAAGTGGCTTGAAATATTCAAAAGTAAGTTAAGTTTTCTGTAATTACTGAAGTCGCCCGAAGTCACTTAAGATTACTGATGAAGTCTGAAGACATTTCAGGAGTCACTGAAGTTTTACAAATTGAATTTAAGACATATAAAGAAGCTTGAAGTATTTCAAGTATTTATCGAATATTTTGAAGTCGCTAGAAGTCACTGAAGTTTACTGAAGTTCACTGAAGTATTTTAAAGTCAGTTAAGACTCCAGAAGTCATTGAAGTCTCTGTCAGTACCTTTGTGAAATATAAAGAGTCTTGAAGTATTCTGAAGTAAATTAAGTCTTCTGTAATTACTGAAGTATTCTGCACCCAATAACAGCTCCAGAAGTTACTAAAGTTTTCTGAAGTATCATCAAGTTTTCGCAGTATCATGATCTAACTTTTGAAGTATTCTTCAGTTATTTAAATATTCGGAAGTCATTGTTTATAATGTTCGATGTTAATTTTGGCTTTAGGGCCCTCATCAGTGGTTAATTTTTATTCTGGAAAAGACTGTTACACAAAAATGTTTGTCAGGGACGCAGTGTAAGAATATGTTGTTTAAAAAATAAGAAACTTACTTCAAATTTGGTTTAGTACAATCTTAAATGTCTTTGGTAATATTTGCATAAATTTAAATGTGTGTTGCCGTTACAATAATTGGACTAAATTAATAAAATTTGTAATATAATATAAAAAGGCGTATTGTCCTTACTGTAATTTGGACAAATTAATGAAATAAAGTATTTTTAATATAATATAAGGATCTAATGTAAAATACTTTATTTTATTTATTTGTCCAATTATTGTAAGGACAATACGCCTTTTTATATTATATTACAAATTTTATTAATTTAATCCAATTATTGTAAGGGCAACACACATTTAAATTTATGCAAATATTACCAAACACATTTAAGATTGTTCTAAACCAAATTTGAAGTAAGTTTCTTATTTTTTAAACAACATTCTTACACTGCGTCCCTGACAAACATTTTTGTGTAACTGTCTTTACCAGAATAAAAATTAACCACTGATGAGGGCCACCATTGTGCGCCGAAACGTTTGGTTCAATTAAAAATTGACTGAATTATTTATTCTGACCCTAAAGCCAAAATTAACATCGAACATTATAAACAATTATTTTCATCCAGGGTCAATATAATCTCCCCTCTTTTGGAAGTAAACCGAAATCACCTGAAATATATTGAAGTAATCTGAATTATGTAAATGACTATCCAGGAGTCACTGAAGTCTATACTGAAATCAATTAAAGTACATTAAAGTATTCTGAATTAACTAAGTATCCAGCAGTCATTGAGTCTACTGAAGTCTCCTAATATCACTAAAGTAAACAATTTTTATGAAGAGGGTGTTTTAAGTCACTGAAGTCTGCTGAAGACACTTGGCGTATTCTGAATGCAGCGAAGTACATTTAAATCACTGAAATATTCTAATAAGGTATAATATTCTGAAATACAATATTTTGTAGTTACTGTGAAGAATTCTGATACTTTACTTGAGTCATCTGAAACCACTTGACTTATTTCGACGTCCCTTAAGTATTCTGGAATAACTCTGACTTTTTCCGAGATCCTACGAAATTCTTTGAAAATCCTTCAAAATGTCGAAATTTCGTAAATTCCTTGGAATTTAACAAAAAATACCCTTAACTTTTAAAAATCCTTTGACATTCCTTGAAATTCCTTCTAAATTATAAAATCTTTGAATCCCGTAAAATAACACAAAATCTTATAAAGCCCCTTGAAAACCCTTGAAAACTTTTCAAATACACTAAACAAGCTTTGAAATCTGTTGGAATCCACTGATATCTATTAAAGTACCTTGAATTCTGTTGAAATCCTCTTAAATCGCTGGAAAACTCTCCAAATTGTTTAAAACCCTTGAACTCTATAAAAATTCCTTATAATCTTAAGGAATCTTTTAATTTCTATTGAAACCAATAGGACTGGTCGGGCCTCGCCGCCAAATAAGAAGGCGAACGGCCGGTACTATTCTGAAAAAACCACGTTCCCTACACAGAGAAAACTTTCACGAATTATGAATCTTGATCTTTATACCAGAATTTCCAATAGTGTACTAAACATAATAATTTTTTGTAAACGGGCAATGAAAGATAAATAATTAAGGTTTCCGTTGATATAAATATAATAATGACTTATATAGCTTATATGGTTGTAATGTTGTTGTGAAAGCTCGTATTTCGTGCGAGTTGTCGCAAAAACTTCATGAGTTCAAAATTCGAGTTTTCCTTCATCACAAGGTTTAGAAAGAGCATACCGTATCCGCATACGGTATGTTACGGGCAACCAAGGTTCTTCATAACTTCAATTCCGTTTCTTGTGCTGGTTGTGTTCGCATATGAATGCTTTTACGCGAAGCCTTCAATACAGTAACCGCAGTCTTTTCTCTCTCTTCTATTCATTTGCTCCAAGCTGTGGTTAGCGCATTCATAGTATAATTTTATTTTTAAATTAATTTAAAATTATTTTTTAATTATTGATTAAAATGAAACGTATATTATTTCACATTTAATTTCAGTCAATGGTAACTATAAGTGAATTGATACACAATTACAAATTTTATTTTTTTATTTCAATAATAGTTGAAATACACCCCAAAATGTATAATAATTATTTTAATGAATAATAGAATCATAAACATGAATTTTCTATTAAAAATGATAAATTTTGTAACCAAAAATGAAATAGTTAAATATTATTATTATACTATTAAGCCGTTTCTCTTTCGGGGTAGGCGTGAATTGCTCGGTTGGAAAGTAGTAGTGTGTGGATGGGTATATAGGTATAAGGTAGATAGGTATATAGGTGTAATTTATAGATATTTTAAATTGATCTAGAGCGCTCGTGTTATTTATTTAAATAACACGTTCACTCCGCAACACTGCTCCGACCCAGGTTGCTAATCAATCTCTCTAGCGATCACCCCACGTGGAGAGCCTCACAAAATTATTGTGTGTGGCTCCCCACTTGGGCCCATTAGTATCCAAGGTCTTTGTTTCAGGCGTCATTGCATTCAAATAAATTATGAGCCAACCAGGAAATGAATTTTCAACAAAATAGTTGTATTAAAAAAAAGAGAAATAAGTTTCAACAACGTACTTCAACTTTCGAACAAATACTGGCATTTTTATTAGATACTTCAATTGTAGATCAAAAATACGAATTTTTTTCAAAACAGTTAAATTTTCAAGAAAAGAGTGGTTTTTTAATTAATAAAGATTAATTTTTGTGAAGAAAATAAGAGAATTTAAAAAATATATATGTATATAAATTTTCAATAACACAGTTGTATTTTCAAAGAAAGTAATGAACTTTCTACACAAAAAACGAATTTTTAAGGTATACAACGCAAAATTTACTATGACTAGAATGTAAACTATACCCTAAAACACACCGTATTGTTAAGAAAATGATATACTCCAACAAGAATATGATTCACATTACAGTAAATAATTCACAAATAAAAAGAAAGGTGAAATCTCTCAAAACA
>CAKNWW010305321.1:1291-12027 GCA_932074435.1 Andricus kollari | reverse complement strand
CAGAGCATATCTTATGGTGAAATCTTATGGATGATCCCGAAGTAAATTCAAATGAGTATTTTAAATTGATCAAGACAGGTCAAAAATCGCAGAAAATGTACTATGGGCCAATAATAAAATTTCATATTATGCAAAATTTAAAGAAAATTCTAGGTGATGGTTGCAGAATAATTTAGTGTTTCGATATATAATTCTAGAGTGAAAATAAATGGTAACGTATTTCACTAATTGACCAATTTCCTTTCATAATCATTTGAATAAAGTTAGAGAAATTATCAATTATTTAGATAAAGCTGAAAAATGATGAAATCTTTTTTCAAAATAACTAATTTCTGAGACATCTTTTTCAAAAATTTCGTGTCGATTCTGTGAAAGGTAAAATAGATAAGGTGTCTAAATAATTATAATCGTTCCATTTTATCGCAATAAAATTTCTAAGCACGCTATGTTAGAAAATTTGGCGTAGGCTATTTAAACGTTTCACAACATTCCAATCTCATTGTTTCAACAAAGATGATCATATTATACTTTTTTCTAACTGAATTAGAAAAATGTAAGTAGTAATTAGTAAAGCATTGATTTAGATTTAGAGAGTATAGAAAATAATTAAATCAACTTGATATTATAAATTTCAAAGTGTGACAAGAATATGAATACCGCTAATAGATTAATAACATCATTCACGTTATTAGCTTATTCAAACATTTTTTTTTATTCTAAGAGAAGAGATTCCTTTTCTGCTCTATGGCAACTAGGAAACTCTAAATTTTTCGTTAAATTTGAAACTCTTTATTCAAAAAAAAATTTCCTGAAACTGTAATATAAATGTTTGTTTTTTAAAACACCTATTTTAAATTTCTTGCGAGAAAATGAAGCATTGGTGATTGGCTAGCACACCAGAAGTAATACCCGCCCAAACAGTGTTCCAAGCAAATCTCAATTTGAATCAGTGAGAAGTACGTCACTGATGTGAGTCAAATCAAAAAGTATTTTCTCACATTATTAAGTGTGTTTCCACTGAATAATTAGTAAAGTCCTGATCGTTTTGACTCAGTGAAATACTTCTGACTAATTAAAATTAAGCAAAAATTCAACCATGATTTGTTAACAAAATTTTTTTGTACATTATGTGTCAAAACCAAACTAATTGTTGGAATAGTGTTTTCGAAACTACATTAAAAAAAATATATATTTTTTTTTAATGAAATATTCAAAAGCAGCAATCCATATATTTTGCTAAAAATTCACCTTTTTGACAGAAAATTAATTTTGGTTAAAAATTAATTTCTTTCGTTGATAATTAAATAATTTCATTAAAAATTCGTTTTGTTTTTGAATGAGAATTTAGTTTTTTAACTGAAGATTCCTCTTTTCAGGTTCCATATAATTTTTTTCTCCTGCCCATTTCATTCAAAAATAACGTTAGACAAATTTTAAAGAAAACAGTTGAATCGATAATCAAGGCAGATGAATCTTCAACCAGTTTAGTATTTTTTAACCAAAAGATAAGCTTTCTATCAAATAGATACATTATCAACCAAAACGATTATTTTCCTGCTAAAAAATAAGAATTTTCAACAAAATACATAAATTAAAAATGAACATACAATTGATATTCTACCGAAAAAGACGAATTTCCAACCAAATATATCAATTACCAACCATATAGTTGAATTTGATACCAATTTGTTGAATTTTCGAGCCGAAAATACGAATTTTCTACAAAAACATTAATTTTTCAACAAAAATATCAATTTTTAATGGAAACATAATAATTTTTAACCAGACTGTTGAATTTTGAACCATAAAGTTTGGGAAAATAATGCAATCTTGAAACAAATAATGAAAGTTTTAACAAAAAAGATGTATTTTTAAAACAAATTTAATAATAAAGCTTTCAACCGAAAATAATGAAATTTCCATCAAATAGTTCGATTTTCTTATTTGGTTCTATTAATTCAGCTCGCATTTAAGTTGAAAAACGAGGAAAAGAGGTGAATAGGAAAAAAGTGAAGCCTGCGGTGAATAAATAGGAATTTTGATCATTTATAGACATAAGAATATCATTTTGAATAAACATTGAATTTTATTTTTAATACTTTTAAAATATTCGGTTACAGAACTGAAAATTTCGCTTCTAAAATAAAGCTAATTTTCCATTACACACATTTTTATTTCGCAATATACACTTTTAAATTTAGTTGCAATTTGAAGAACATTTGACATCAGATTATTAAGGTTCCTGCCCTTCAGAGTAAAGAAAAATTGATTTTAATCTCTACAATTGAAGAAGCATAATTTTTAATTACTGTAAATCTCATTATTGTCGAGAACGAAGCCAAGCATTGAAATGTTCATAGTTCATGGTTCATAGTTCAATTATTATTCATTTTTCACTTTAAATTACAATGATTAAGTTTTAAAAATCGTGCAACAACAATTTAAAAATTAATTATTTATAGGTTCACAATATTTTTCGCAATATTGAAAATTCTGAAGTTTTAAACGGTGAAAACGACAGTGATATTTTTTAAGAAATAAAATTCTTGAGTACAAAATTTATTAAATCACTTAAAATGTCGCTTGATAGTACATGGTATGAAACTGTTTAATAATATATTTGTCATCTTTAACACTCATATCCTTAAAAATTAAAAATCGTAGTTTTGAATGCGCAATTCTAAACCAGTTTAATTTTAGAGACCTTGAAACTAAAGTTTTTCTACACGCAGAAAAAAGAACCCTAAATTTTACTGAAAACCAAGTTAAATCTACTGATCTTCCAAGTACTTATATGGACAACATGGCAGTTCAGTAAATGTGTAGAGGTGGAAAGGAGTGGAATGAGCATGGAGGTATTGATGCATGAAAGGGGGGACAAAAGGGCAGTAGCATGGGTGAAGGGAGTGTTGGGTAGGATGGAGAAGAAGAGAAGGAAGGAGGAAGAGGAATGGAGAAGGAAAGATTGTAAATAAGAGAGGAAGTAGATATAAGTAGCATGTAAATATTGTAAATAGTAGATAAGCATTAGGTAATAGACGCGGAAGCGAGAGAGTAGGGACATGCGAGCGAGGCGAAGCGAGGCGAGGAAGGCAAGGCGATAAGAGCGTGCGATCATAGTGATAAGGTATGGGATGTATGTTAGTTTTAAGGCTTAGATTAAGGAAAATTATGTAAAAATGGAAAGTGTAAGCAAGTCAATTTTTTAAGGCCAACAGGCTGAAGAATAAACGTTTATACTACTATGTTACAAGTATAGGCAATTGAATATGACTACCATTTCTGGTTACCAGTGCCAATTCTCAAGTGGTGCTGACCTGTGGATCAGTAGATATTACCGATCCAGTCGCTATTCTGGACTGTTCCTCGACGCTGCAATTACGAATCAGCATGTCACTTTGACGGATATGATTAGCAGCAGTGGGACTCCGATGCTGTTTCGAAGTCGAAAATCGAACGAACCTCTCTTTCTATCTGCACTCTCTTTCTATCATAGATACATGTTCGGATATACTTATAATTAATCGGTATTTGTAAGGTCACAACGCTTATAATGCAATTGAAATTTCGCACGCAACGGGGGGGATTCGACCGCATAAACCTAAGCACGCAAGTCGACTATCTTAACCACTACACTATTAAACAAGTTACGATCTGTGAAATAATCCCTAAATGCATTTGTAACTGAGGTGGTGACCTCGGTAACCTCTTCTGAATACACGTGCATGCCATCACGCGCACAAGAAAAAATTTCTCGCATTTACCTCATATCCATAATCCATACCAGTCAGCTGTGACAGGCGCGGGACACAAACACGTCTTGCTTCAATAAACTCTCAACTGTACGCGATCTGTGAATAAGATGTGCCATCCAAAATTGTGCTATTTATTATAAAACCCCTTAATTGCTAAGTGGGAATATGGAGTAATGTGACGACTGTCACATAAATGTCAAAAATAAATGTTTTTTAGGTGATACCATGAGGTGATGCAATCCATCCATTGCTGATGGCGTCATCAATTCATCCGGTGGTCCGCGCGGGTCGCGGATCGGAACGGTAACATGTACCGATCCTTCTGCAATGTTCACTACACCACTATTGTAATCTCGGTTCAGTGAATTTCACATATCTTACAGTATTTAATACTAGGGAATAGAGGTGTAATTTACAAAATGATTACCTTTTCATCCACCTTAACTTCACTGTGACATTTACGAAATGCTAAGTGATTTTGACATTTACACACCCTCATTACGAGCGGTTTTTACTGTTACGGTTACAAGAAACACGTTACATTTCTGGATAAGTAAATATAACATTTCTTTTTTCGGCGTGTACTTCAAAATCAAATATTAAAAATGTCACAACAATTTTGCTATTAAATCTTTCAACATTTTTTTTAATTGAATAATTTCAGTTGTAAATATGAAGCAATTTCAAATTGAGAAGCTTAAAATTGTGCAATTTCAAACATTGCAATCATATTACAAATATCGGGTTTTATATTCTTTTTTTTTTTATTTTAATTTGGGATATAATATTAAAAAATGGCCCGATTTTTACTTGAAGATTTTGACAAATAAATAATTTCAAATTGAAGAAATTCAAAAATTGAAAATTGTATTGTATAAAATTAAAATAAATAAAAATCAAAATATCTGAAGCTGATACCTCATTAATTGAAAAAATTCTTTAATTTTGAATTTTTATAATTTTAGAGTTTTTAATTTTCACGTTGGACGCTAAACTTTCCATTTTTTCTTTTCATAAGTATAATTAAAAAATTAAAAATGATTGATTATCAAACGGCTTAAATTCATACTTAAAATAATTACAATTTGACAGGTGGTATATAATAAAACACATTTCTGTATTTTTCTTTATTAGACACGAAAATTGTCTTATCCTACTTATTATATTATTAAAATTGAATAGATTTCTTGCCAAAAGGTTTGCTGATGCTTATCGATTTGCGCAAAGAGAGTATTTTTAAAATTCTTGAGACTACTTTTTTTCGAAATTTAAAAATTGTTTGAAAGGTTATTCGTAGTATTCAAAGAGTAGAACAATTATTCCTCATGACTTTTTTCGACAAAAACATTACCAGAGATATAGCATTAAATAGTCATTTATAATTTAAATTTCCTCTTTGAGAAATAAATTTTTTAAATTAAAAATACTGCTTTGGAAAGTTTTGGTTCAGAAAATTCTAGAATATTCAAAAGAACAAACTCAAAACAGCCACAAAAATTCATATTCGCGCAGTATGCAACTAATTAGGCTTTTCAACAACAATGTTTGCGAGAGCTCGTATACACGATTTTTTCAGAAAAGAAAGGACCTTGAAATAGTTTCGATTGTTAGAATTAAAATTGTGTTTTACATAATTTCTGTATATTTATTTACAGAGATCCGATCGAATTTAATACAAATTTGTCGATATTTTCCAAATATGTCTGTAAAAGTCAAAATAATTTTGCAGTTGACTCGTCTGGAACGTGAAAGGAGACAAACAATTTTACATATAATCATATAAATTGCCACGCGAAAAAAATTAAAATTTTAGATATTATCACGCTTCAACTTTATCTGATAAGAATTTATATATGTATTAAGCATATGTAATCAATACGTTAAAAATTAGCTCCAAGAAGCTGGACGACTATGCCACGACCTTTTTTAGATAATTGAAAAATAGTAATTTATTTAAACAAAACCAAAAAGATGAATTTCCAAAAAATAAAATGTTGAACATTTAAAAATTATTATTATTTTTTTAATTTTACTATGTAACGGTATTTTCAAGTAAATTTAATACATTAATATATAAATTTAAATAACAATTTAAAGAAATTTCCATTTTATCTTCTTATATCTTATGTCCATTTTTATATATAATTTTTCATTATAATTATGTTTATTTTTTTAAACTTGTTCTCGGGTTAAAATGAACCCGGTTTCCCATCATAGCCACGTACTAAGTCAAGTGACTGATGAGATAAGGATATAATTAGTTAAATGAATAAGATGTATTAAATCATTTGCGATGATGTTTTAGGTACAAAATTAGGAGCATGGTGTAGTTTACAGGTCGTCTTTTACCGCTGTTATGCTTAAACAGCAGCCTTAAGTGTTGAAGGTGACAGCAGTCGCCTCTGGGTGCTTTTTTAGAGCTACCATGTATCACTCTATAGGTTTTTAATCGCTTTCTTCCTGATGGCCCAGAAAGTTTCTTACAATGCGACAGGTGTTTAATAAAACCGTTTTCTGAGCTGCTGACAGTACCCTACTGACTCCTAAATGTTCAAGATGTTCAATGCATCTTGCGTGCACATTGCCTGTAGCCGAAATCACAATAGGGTGAATAGATGCATGTTTCACATCCCTACATATTGTCTTTACTTCATGCATTAGCTCGCTATACGTATGGATCTTGGTTGTATAGGTTGCCTGCATATTTCGGTTAAGTGGACAAGCAATGTCGATTATGTAGACTCTTCCACTTTTTTTTCTCGCATTGCGATGTCTGATCGATTAGCTCGGATGTAATTATCTGTCTGGATAGTAACATCCCAATATAAAATGTAATCCTCGTTTTCTAAAACGGGAATTGGTATGTATCTGTAGAAAGGGACTCATTCTGTTAAGAGTCCTAGGTTTAGGGCAAGCTGTTAATGTATAATTCCACACATATCATTATGCCTGTGCGTATATTCTCTTTGAGGCATTACGCGACAACCATCAATAATGTGCTCGATGGATTCGTTGGTATCTCCACATAATCGGCACCGGTCAACCACGTCTTGACGTAGCACGTGCTTGCGATAATTTCTGGTGCTGACAACCCTGTCCTGTATGGCAATAACGAATCCTTCCTTTCTGGATACAGGGCGCCCTTTCTCAGCCAAATATTGGATGCCTCACTATCCACTTCATGTTGGTCTAACGTGTTGGGGTGCTCGCCGTGGATGGCTTTCTGTCTCCCTTGCGTTTCTAATTCCTCTATGGTTTTTGCCCTCGTAATCGAGACCTACTCTGAGGACAAATTCAAGGGCATGTATTCAAGATCAGCTTTACAGATGGTGTTGTAGAGCGTAACATCTCGCTGGCTGTTAAAATAGTCTCGCAATTGTATAACTTGTGACTCGCACAATTTCCTGACATCTAAAATGCCCATACACCATCTATGTCGTGGTAGAACTACCCTTTCAATCGGCGAATTATTGTGGTGCATTCGGTGCTTCGTCATTTCTACGCAGATGATTCTGATTAATCGTTCGAGGCCGGTGTTCGACCATTTGATGAGCCCAGAGGAGTACGTGAGGACAGGGATGGCATAGGTGTTGATTGCCCTGATCTTGTTTTCCGAGTTGAGAGAACTCTTGAGAACCAATCTGAGTCTTGTAGTAAAGGCAGTCGTTAGGTTTTTCTTAACTAGCGTATGCTGAATACCCTTAGATTTGAGAATACCCAGGTATTTATATGACTCCCCCTAAGCCATTGCCTCGATGTGATTTTTGAAATCGTTCTCTAGTTTTGCGGTCCCTAATTCTCTTCTGGTTAAACGCACTGTTCTGCATTTATCTAGTCCGAACTCCATGTGGATATCATTGAAAAACTGCTTTGTGACATCGATCACTTGCTGCAGCTTCTGGTATGAACTCAAGTATAACTTCAGGTTATCCATGTATAGAAGATGGGTCACTTGATAACCATCCTCGATATCATGTCTTCGGAACCCATGAGATATGCTACTGAGTATTTTGCTTAGTAAGTTCAACGCTAAACAGAACCATAATGCACTGAAGGAGTTTCCTTGAAATAGACAAGTCGTAATGCACATTGACCTAGCTATCCTAGTTATCCTTATGATAGCTAGTTATCCTTTTAGTTATCCTTAGGAAGTCAATGATGTGTGGGCAAATTTTCTATATTTTTAAGACTTCAAGCAAATAGTCATGTGTTACGGAAGGAAACGCTTGCTTGTAGTCAATGTATGCCATATGCAAGTTTCTTTGATGTTTACGAGCTTGCGTCATGGCAACAGCGTCTATGGTGACTAGATGTTTACTATCTCGCGAGTTTTCACAACATCCTTTTTGTTCTTCTGTAAGGATGTCATTGTCGTTGCAGTGAAAATATACCTGGAGCTTTCCAATTGCTTGTTCTTTTCAAAACCGTTAAACCATCTAAAGCTGTGATGTTAGTCAGCTCCATTTCAGGGTTATTGCTAGCTCTTGACTTCTCTAGTTGGAAACACGCAGAGTTTCAAATTGCTTCTGTTCGTTTTCCCCCAAACACCCGACCAATAGTTAGCCAAGTCTTCCAATTGAGGCACGTTGGTGTCTTGCTGGTTGTTGTCTTTTACACTCAGTTCACGGTAGAACATTCTTTCATCTGCCTGAAAGGTTCGATTTTGTTGCCCTCTTGCACTACTTTTCTTGTACCGACGCAGTCTAGCAGTAAGAATTTCAAGTCTTTGCAGTTGGGCGTCTATAATCTCTTCCAATAATGCTGGTGTTAATGTCTCGATGTAACGAGGGTGGATGATTTTAGTAATATGGTGTATTAGCTTTCTGATTCTATTTCCTTTTTTATATTGAGTAAGTCGACCCAATTTGCACCTTACTTTGCTGACATCCATATCCAACCTGATCTTCCATGGTGGATTTCGCTCCCTTCCTGGAGCAAAGACTGCATGTGTGGGCCTAGTTCTGCGGCCCAACGTTCTAACGGTGCCTCAGCTGCACATTATAAACTGCGTTCAAATCCATAGGTAAGACCTTGCTGTTCAGGTGCTCTATTAATGTACGCAAATCATTTGTGATGTTCATCTTGGGCAGTCAATACCTTCGTGTTGGTTCTACATGTCTGAACTCTAGTAAAGCATGACCAAAATTCCTTTCAAGGTGCTGTAGTTTTTCTGAGATTTCCCTGTTCAGATCACCGTTATTAATGTCCAGATGTAGTTCTAGTGGATCCAGTACTTGATGTTCATTATCCCTAGCACCTATGCCTTCAGCTTCAATCAGGTCTTCGTTGTCCAAATCTTCCAAGGGAAGTTCATCAATAGGAAGCTGCTGTTCCACTTCTATTTCAATGGCTGCTATTTCAACAGCCGAAAGTAATCTGTTTACAGATATTGAGCGTCTTTGATCTGCTAGATTCTGCTCGTTTATTCTTGTGTCTAATTCTGGGTACTTAAGTAAGAAGAGTCTATGAACTATGTTCATAGAGTTTATAGAGTCTATGTCTATGTTGTTGAACCTCTGCTTCTGGCTCTGGTTGTATCAGGCCATCTACCTCTGGAGGATGTGGTGGTGCTGAATCATAAGCAGGTTGAGGAAGAACATCAATTGCCGCTGCTTGTTGGTATTGCGCGGCTTCCTCTAACTGATGTTCATTGCCGTCGTTTTTCCACGCCAAATTAACCTGTTCTTTAATCTACATCGCTCGATCTTCTGAGGTGTGTAGATTAGTCCTGATGTCCTGTACCTTAGCGACAAGATCTCTTAGTGAGACTTCCTCTATTTAAGTATACTTTGGAGCAAATTTGATTCTAAAATTGTGTCCTTTTTCGCGTGAGGTCTCAATCTTCGCACTTTCATAATTTTTGTTGAGGTGGTTGGCTGTAAATAGCTAACGCTAGCCAAAGCATCCTCAGCAGGCACAGTTGACGTTTTACTGCTTACCGTATGTCGCACATGTTATTGCTGGCCAGCTATTTGATTGGTGAGATCTGCCTGGCTATCTCGCAGCTCACCTTCACCACCGTCCCGCATGCTGTGGCCCCAGCAGTGGTTCCAGAGGCGCCCCGACGATCCTCGGGAAGCGACAAGCGGTTCAAATTTTTCAAAAGACTCTTCATGAAAATTTATGGGTTTTGGTGTTCCACTTAGTCATTTCGTCTTCATTCTCTGTCTGTCTGGCTTAGGAAACCCTATTTGTAGCAATGCTAGAGACAACATAGCCGTCAAATTCATGAGAGGAAAGCTCAAGCCCTACAGCGATGACAACGCGAGAACAACTTCGGTAGGGTTATTATTATCATTATTATATTAATATGTTATTATATTAATATATGATTATATTATTATATTATTATATTATTATATGAGAAGTTGTAGGCTCCGGAAGCTACGATCATGGTTCCTTAAAGCAACCAATCCCGACGCAACTGGAACGTTTACGTCATCCACTTCTGCTCCTTCTGTCGTAGAAGGTAAGCAAGAGCGGGAAATTTACGCGAGATAACATCGTGCAACACTGTTCCTTGGAGTCAGGTCTCTAGCCGCGGATGACCTTACGCGGCAGACGGGACAGTTGAAGATGAAGGTTTCACCTCTGGATACTTTTTTAGAGCTACCAAGCTTTGTAGAATGTTATGAGGAACAGTGTTGACGGACCAGATGAAGTGATCCCACAAGAACAGCCTTTTGCATCTGGTTTGCGATGGAATGAGCCTGACGCTGGCAAGCCGGAATCTTGTTGAGTTGGGTAAGAAATGAAGCTTTCATACCTCCAAGACAGCCGATTATGAGAACTACAATATGGACTTTGAAGCCTTGGTACAGTCTGCTGTACACAAATTTTGAGCACCGAAGGTGTTAGTGATGATAGGTCATGTGTGGTGTCGCTGGAATCAAATGGGAGGCTAAGCTCCTCTGCGGCCATATTTGCGGCACGATATAGAAACGCCGCAACATTGTTGGCTTCATGTTGATATACGAGTCG